>JAJONR010001463.1:0-31381 GCA_029582245.1 Solanum etuberosum | reverse complement strand
GTTTCTCACGATTTAGGGTTTAGGGTTTTTTATATTTTTTAGGATTTTTTTAGGATTTAGGGTTTCTTAGGGCTTAGGGTTTATGCCATAAGGTTAAGGGTTTAGGGCTTAAAGTCTCTTAAGGTCTAGGGTTTCTTATATTATTTTAGGGTTTTTAGGGTTTAGGGGTTTGGGTTTTTTTAGGTTTTAGGACTTAGGGTTTTAGTGTTTTTAAAGTATTTTAGGGTTTTTTTTTAGGGTTTTTAGGGGTTTTTAGGGTTTTTAGGGTATAGGGTTACTTAGGGTTTTAGGGTTGCTTAGGGTTTAGGGTTTCTTAGGGTCTAGGGTTTAGGGTTTTTTAAATTATTTTTAGGGTAAATTAGGGTGTAGAGATTAGTGTTTTTTAGGGTTTTTTAGGCTATGGGTTTTTAGGGGTTAAAAGGGTGTTTTTTTTTGGGTTTTAAGGTATTGAGTTTTAAAAGGTTTTTAGGGTTTCTTTGGTTTAGGGTTTCTTATGATTTAGGGCTTAGGGTCTTAGGGTTTAGGGGTTAAGGTTTAGGGTTTCTTAGGGTTTAGGGTTTGGTGTTTCTTAGGGCTTAGGGTGGTTTAGGGTTTTTTAGGGTTTAAGGTTTAACATTTAAGCTTTCTTAGTATTTCTTTTGGGTTTGTTTGTGTTTTTTAGGGTTTAGGGTTTACGGTTTAGGGATTCTTAGGTTTAGGGTTTTAAAGGTTTTTTAGCGTTTAAGGTTTCTTGGGTTTTTATGGTTAAGGGTTTCTTATGGTTTTTAAGAGATTTTGAGGATTCTTTTAGGTTTAGGATTTCTTACGGTTTAGGGTTTAAGGTTTAGGGTTTTTTAGAGTTAGGGTTTAGGGCATAGGGTTTTAAGTTTAGGTTTTTTTTTAGTTTTTAGGGATTTTAAAGATTTTTTAGGGTTTAGGGTTTCATAGTGTTTCATAAGGCTTGGGGTTTAGGGTTTAGCCCTAAAGTTTAAGGTTTAGGGTTTCTTAGGGTATAGGGTTTAGCGTTTAGGGTTTCTTAGGGTTTAGGGTTTTAGGTTTTTTATTTAAAGGGTTTTAGGGTTTAGGATATTGGGTTTAGGGTTTATGACCTAAGGCTTAGAGTTTAGGGTTTGGGGCTTAGGGTTTTTTAAGGTTTTTAGGATTTCTTAGCGTATGTTAGGGTTTAGGGTTTAGGGCTTAGGGATTTTTTGAGTTTTTTAGGGTTTAGGGTTTAGGGCCTGGTTCTTTAGAATTTTTTAGGCTTAGGGTTTTAAAAGGTTTTAGGAGTTTTTAGGGTTTTTTTAGGGTATCTTAATGTTTAGGGTTTAGGGTTTAGGCCCTAAGGTATAGGGTTTAAGCTTTAGGGTTTTTTTGGGGTTTGGGTTTCTTAGGATTTAGGGTCTAGGGTTTTAAGTTTAGGCTTTTTTTTAGTTTTATCGGTTTTAAAGGGTTTTTTTTCAAGGTATTTAAAGATTTTTTAGGGTTTAAGTTTTCTTAAGGTTTAGGGTTTCTTATTATTTCATAACGCTTGGGTTTAGGGTTAACCCCTAAGGTTTAGGGTTTGGGTTTCTTAGGGTTTAGGGTTTTATGTTTTTTGTCTAAATGATTTTATGGTTTAGGATTTAGGATTTAGGGTATTGGGTTTTTGGTTTATGACCTAAGGCTTAGAGTTTAGGGTTTGGGGCTTAGGGTTTTTTCTTAGTGTTTTTTTGGTTTAGTGTTTTATTAAAGGTTCTTAGGTTTAGAGTTTTTAAGGTTTTTAGAGTTTCTTAGCGTATGTTAGGGTTTAGGGCTTAGGGTTTTAAGTTTAGAGATTTTTGAGTATTTTAGGGTTTAGGGCTTATGGTTTTTTAGGTTTGGTGTTCTAAAAGGTTTTTCGGGTTTTTTAGGGTTTTTTTATGCTTTTTAATGTTTAGGGTTTAGGCCTAAGATTTAGGGTTTAGGGTTTAGGCCCTAAGGTATAATGTTTAAGCTTTAGGGTTTCTTAGGGTTTAGGATTTATCGCTTAGGGTTTCTTAGGGTTTAGGATTTATCTCTTAGGGTTTCTTATGTTTTAGGTTTCTAGGTTTAGTGTTTTTTTAGGTTTAGGGTTTTTTTAGATTTTTTTAGGTTTAGGGTTTTTTACGATTAGGGGTTTTTAGGGTTTCTTAGGGCTTTTTAGGGTTTTAGGTTTCTTAAGGTTTAGGGTTTTTTAGGGTTTAGGGTTTCTTAGGATTTAGGGCATACAATTTTCAGTTTAGGGGTTTTTAGGGCTTAGGGTTTTAAAAGGTTTTTTTAGGGTATTTTAGGTTAGGGTTTTTAAAGGTTTTTAGGGTTTTTATGGGTTTAGGTTTTCTTAGGTTTTAGGGTTTCTTAGGGTTTAGGGTTTCTTAGTGTTTTATATGGCTTGGGGTTTAGGGTTTAGCCCTCAGGTTTAGGGTTATGGGTTTAGGGTTTCTTAGGGTATACGGTTTAGCGTTTAGGGTTTCTTAGGGTTTAGGTTTTTTCTTTAAGGATTTTTAGGGTTTAGGGTTTCGGGATTAAGTTTTTCTAGGGTTTTTTTAGGTTTATAGTTTTTTTAGGTTTAAAGGGTTCTTTTTAAGGATTTTTATGTTTTTTACTATTTAGGGGTTGTTAGGGCTTAGGGTTTTAGATTTAGGGTTTTTTGGATTTTTTAGGGTTTAGGGTTTTTTAAAGTTTTTTTGGATTTTTTAGGGGTTAAGTTTTTTTAGGATTTAGGATTTCTTTAGGGTTTAGACCTAAGGTTTAGGATTAAGGGTTTAGTGTTTCTTAGATTATATAGTTTAGCGTTTTAGGTTTTTTGTTTAATGGTTTTTAGGGTTTAGGGTTTGTGTCTTAAGTTTTTCTAGGGTACTTTTAGGTTTAGAGTTTTTTCAGGTTTCTTTAGGTTTAGGATTTTTGGAAGTCTTTTTAGGATTTTTCATGGTTTTTTTATGGTCTAGGGGTTCTTAGGGCTTAGGGTTTTAGATTTAGGATTTTTTATGATTTTTTTAGGGTTTCGGGTATTGGATTTTTTTAGGGTTTTAAAAGTATTTTTAGGGTTTATTAGGTTTAGGGTTTTTTAAGGTTTTTTTTAGGTTTTATGTTTTTTTAAGGCTTATGGTTTGTTAGGGTTCATAGCTTAGGATTTTTAGGGTTTAGGGTTTAGGGTTTTTTAGGTTTAGGATTTTTAAGGTTTTTTAGGATTCTGTAGGGTACAAGGTTTAAGGTTTCTTAGGTTATAGGGCTTAGGTCTTTTTTTAATCGTTTTTAGGGTTTAGGTTGTTTTTTTGGGTTTGTTAGGTTTAGGATTTCTTATGGGTTTTTTAGGTTTAGAGTTTTTAAAGATTTTTTGGTATTTTTTAGGGTTTAGGGTTTCTTAATGTTTTTTCAGGTTTAGGGTTTTTAGGTTTTGGGGTTTGGGGTTTCTTAGGGTTTCTTAGGGTTTGGGTTTAGGGCTTATGGTTTTTAAGGGTTTCTTAGGGTTTGAGTTTTAGGGTTTAGAGTTTAGAGTTTAGTGTTTATTAGGTTTGGGGTTTTGAAGATTTTTTTTAAAAGGTTTTTTAGGGTTTAGGGTTTCTTTGTGTTTTTTAGGGTTTAGGTTTTCTCAGTGTATAGGGGATTCTTATTGTTTAGGGTTTTGGGTTTCATATGGTTTCTTAGGGTTTAAGATTTTATTTTTGTTGGATGATTTTTAGGGTAAATTAGGGTGTAGGGCTTTGTATTTTTTAGGTTTAAGGTTTTTAAAGGTTTTTAAGGGCTTTAAGGTTTTTAGGGGTTTTAAAGGTTTTTTATGGTTTTAAGGTTTAGTGTTTTTAAAGGGTTTTAGGGTTTAGGATTTAGGGTTTAGGGTATTAGGGTTTCTTAGGTATAGGGTTTCTGAGGGTTTAGGGTTTAGGTTTTAGGGCATTAGGGTTTCTTACAGCTTAGGGTTTAGGTTTTAGGACATTAGGGTTTCTTACAGCTTAGGGTTTATAAGGGTTTAAGGTTTAGAGTTTCTTAGGGTTTAGGGTTTAGTGTTTCTTAGGGCTTAGGGTTTAGGGTTTAGGCCCTAAGGATGAGGGTTTAGGGTTTTTTAGGATTTAGCGTTTAGCATTTAAGGTTTCTTAGTATTTCTTTTGGGGTTTTAAAGTGTTTTTAGGGTTTAGGGCTTTTTATGGTTTAGGGTTTAAGGTTTCTTAGGATTTAGGGTTTTTTATGGTTTAGGGTTTTATTAGGGTTTAGGATTTTTTAGGGTTTAGGGTTTCTTAGGGTTTTGGGTTTAGGGTTTTAAGGTTAGAGTTTAGGGCATAGGGTTTTTTTAGGGTTATTTAGGTTTATGGTTTTTTTAGGGTTATTGAGGTTTTGGGGTTTTATGTTTTTTAGGGTTTTTTGGGATTGAGGGTTTCTTAGGGTTTATGGTTTATGGTTTATTAGGGTTTAGGGCATTGGATTTTAGGTTTAGGGTTTATAGGGGTTTATGTTTTTTTTTATAACTTAGGGTTTAGGGTTTTAAAGGTTTTTTTAAGGTGTAGGGTTTTTTAAGGATTAGGGTTTCTTAAGGATTCTTAAGGTTAAGGGTTTCTTAGGGTTTATGATTTTAGGGTTTCTTAGGATTTAGGGTTTATGCCTTAAGGTTAGGGTTTAGGATTTAGCCCCTAACATGTACGTTTTTCTAGGGTTTAGGGTTTAGGCCTTAACCTTTAGGGTTTTTTTAGGACTTTCTAGGTTTAGGGCTTTTTTAGGGTTTCTTGGGGTTTTCTATATTTAGGGTTTCTTAGGGTTTAGGATTTATTAGGGTTTAGGCTTTTAGGTTTAGTGTTTTTAAGGGCTTAGGGCTTACGATTTTCTTAGGGTTTTTTTTTAGGGTTATTTAGGTTTAGGATTTTGTAAAGGTTTTTTTAGGGTTTAGGGTTTCTTAGGGCTTAGGGTTTAGTGTTAATGGTTTAAGGTTTCTTAAGGTTTAGCATTTAGGGTTTCTTAGTGTTTAGGCTTTAGGGTTTTAGGTTTAGTGTTTTTAAGGTTTAGGGTTAGGGCTTAGTTTTTTTCTAGGGGGCTTTAGGTTTAGGTTTTTTTAAGGGTTTTCAATGTTTTTTATAGGGTTTTTTAGGGTTTAGGATATCTTAGGGTTTTTAACGGCTTAGGGCATAATTTTTTTTAGGGTTTTTTAGGTTTATGATTTTGAAGGTTTTTTTTTTGGGATTTTAGGGTTTTTTAGATTTAGGGGTTTTAAAGTTTTTTTATATGGTTTATGGGTCTTTAGGGTTTTGGGTTTATTAGGATTTAGAGTTTAGGGTTTTATGTTTAATTTTTTTTAGGGTTTAGGGTTTAGGTTTTTTTTTACGATTTTTTAAGCTTTTGTGGGATTTAGGATTTCTTAGGGTTTCTTAGGGATTAGGGTTCAGGGCCTAAGGTTTAGGGTTTAAGGTTTATAGTTTCTGACAATTTAGGATTTAGGGTTTCTTATATTTTTAGGTTTTTTTTAGGGTTTAGGGTTTCTTAGGGCTTAGGGTTTATGCCATAAGGTTAAGGGTTTAGGGCTTAAAGTATCTTAAGGTCTAGGTTTATTATTTTAGGGTTTTTAGGGTTTAGGGTTATGGTTTTTTAGGTTTTAGGACTTAGGGTTTTTTAGGGTTTTTAAAGTATTTTAGGGATTTTTAGGGTGTAGGGTTACTTAGGGTTTAGGGTTTCTTAGGGTTTAGGGTTTCTTATGGTCTAGGGTTTAGGGTTTAGGGTTCTTAAAATTATTTTTAGGGTAAATTAGGGTGTAGAGATTAGTGTTTTTTAGGGTTTTTTAGGTTAAGGGTTTTTAAAGGGTGTTTTTTTTTGGGTTTTTAGGTTTTGAGTTTTAAAAAGTTTTTACGGTTTCTTTGGTTTAGGGTTTCTTAGGGTTTAGGGTTTAGGGTCTTAGGGTTTAGGGGTTAAGGTTTAGGGTTTCTTAGGGTTTAGGGTTTGGTGTTTCTTAGGGCTTAGGGTATAGGGTTTAGGGTTTTTTAGGGTTTAACATTTAAGCTTTCTTAGTATTTCTTTTGGGTTTGTTAGTGTTTTTTAGGGTTTAGGGTTTACGGTTTAGGGATTCTTAGGGTTTATAGTTTTAGGTTTAGAGTTTTTATGCTTTAGGTTTTAAGGTCATTTCTTAGGTTTAGGGTTTTTTAGGGTTTAAGGTTTCTTGGGTTTTTATGGTTAAGGGTTTCTTATGGTTTTTAAGGGATTTTGAGGATTCTTTTAGGTTTAGGATTTCTTAGGGTTTAGGGTTTAAGGTTTAGGGTTTTTTAGAGTTAGGGTTTAGGGCATAGGGTTTTAAGTTTAGGCATTTTTTTAGTTTTTAGGGATTTTAAAGATTTTTTAGGGTTTAGGGTTTCATAGTGTTTCATAAGGCTTGGGGTTTAGGGTTTAGCCCTAAAGTTTAGGGTTTAGGGTTTCTTAGGGTATAGGGTTTAGCATTTTGGGTTTCTTATGATTTAGGGTTTTAGGTTTTTTATTTAAAGGGTTTTAGGGTTTAGGATTTAGGGTTTAGGGTTTATGACCTAAGGCTTAGAGTTTAGGGTTTGGGGCTTAGGGTTTTTTCTTGGGGTTTGTTAGGTTTAGTTTTTATTAAGGGTTCTTAGGTTTATAGTTTTTAAGGTTTTTAGGGTTTCTTAGCGTATGTTAGGGTTTAGGGTTTAGGGCTTAGGATTTTAGGTTTAGGGATTTTTTGAGTTTTTTAGGGTTTAGGGTTTAGGGCTTATGATTTTTTAGAGTTTTTTAGGTTTAGGGTTTTAAAAGGTTTTTAGGGATTTTTTAGGTTTTTTTTAGGGTTTTTAATATGTAGGGTTTAGGCCTATGATTTAGGGTTTAAGGTTTAGGCCCTAAGGTATAGGGTTTAAGATTTAGGGTTTCTTAGGGTTTAGGGTTTCTTCGGGTTTTGGGTTTTTAGGATTTAGGGCATAGGATTTTAAGTTTAGGCTTTTTTTGTTTAGTTTTTTCGGTTTTAATGGGGTATTTTTAGGGTATTTAAAGATTTCTTAGGGTTTAAGTTTTCTTAGGGTTTAGGGTTTCATATTATTTCATAATGCTTGGGTTTAGAGTTAAGCCCTAAGGTTTAGGGTTTAGGGTTTCTTAGGTTATAGGGTTTAGCGTTTAGGGTTTCTTAGGATTTAGGGTTTTATGTTTTTTGTCTAAAGGATTTTAGGGTTTAGGATTTAGGATTTAGGGTATTGGGTTTTGGGTTTATGATCTAAGGCTTAGAGTTTATGGTTTGGGGCTTAGGGTTTTTTCTTGGAGTTTTTTAGGTTTAGTGTTTTATTAAGGGTTTTTAGGTTTAGAGTTTTTAAGGTTTTTAGGGTTTCTTAGCGTATGTTAGGGTTTAGGATTTAGGGCTTAGGGTTTTAAGTTTAGGGATTTTTTGAGTTTTTTAGGGTTTAGGTCTAATGGTTTTTTAGGTTTTGGGTTTTAAAAGCTTTTTAGGGGTTTTTTATGTTTTTTTTAGGGTTTCTTAATGTTTAGGGTTTAGGCCTAAGATTTAGGGTTTAGGGTTTAGGCCCTACGGTATAGGGTTTAAGCTTTAGGGTTTCTTAGGGTTTAGGATTTATCTCTTAGGGTTTCTTATGGTTTAGGTTTCTAGGTTTAGTGTTTTTTTAAGTTTAGGTTTTTTTTTAGATATTTTTAGGTTTAGGGTTTTTTACGATTAGGGGTTTTTAGGGTTTCTTAGGGTTTTTTAGGGTTTTAGGTTTCTTAAGCTTTAGGGTTTCTTACGGTTTAGGATTTCTTAGGATTTAGGGAATATGGGTTTAAGTTTAGGGGTTTTTAGGGTTTAGGGTTTTAAAAGGTTTTTTTAGTGTATTTTAGGTTAGGGTTTTTAAAGGTTTTTAGGGTTTTTATGGGTTTGAGTTTTCTTAGGTTTTAGGGTTTCTTAGTGTTTTATATGGCTTGGGGTTTAGGGTTTAGCCCTCAGGTTTAGGGTTATGGGTTTAGTGTTTCTTAGGGTATAGGGTTTAGCGTTTAGGGTGTCTTAGGGTTTAGGTTTTTTCTTTAAGGGTTTTTAGGGTTTAGGATTTAGGGATTAAGTTTTTCTAGGGTTTTTTTAGGTTTAAAGGGTTCTTTTTTAAGATTTTTATGTTTTTTACTATGTAGGGGTTGTTAGGGCTTAGTGTTTTAGATTTAGGGTTTTTTAAGTTTTTTTGGTTTTTTTAGGGTTTAAGTTTTTTTAGGGTTTAGGATTTCTTTAGGGTTTAGGGTTTAGACCTAAGGTTTAGGGTTTAGACCTAAGGTTTAGTGTTTCTTAGATATATAGTTTAGCGTTCTAGGTTTTTTGTTTAAGGGTTTTTAGGGTTTAGGGTTTATGCCTTATGTTTTTCTAGGGTACTTTTAGGTTTAGAGTTTTTCAGGTTTTTTTAGGATTAGGGTTTTTGGAAGGTTTTTTAAGATTTTTCATGGTTTTTTTACGGTCTAGGGCTTCTTAGGTCTTAGGGTTTCTTAGGGTTTTAGATTTAGGATTTTTTATGATTTTTTTAGGGTTTCGAGTATTGGATTTTTTTAGGGTTTTAAAAGTATTTTTAGGGTTTATTTGGTTTAGGGTTTTTTAAGGTTTTTTTTAGGTTTTATATTTTTTAGGGCTTAGGGTTTGTTAGGGTTCAGGGTTTAGGGTTTTTTAGCGATTAAGGTTTAGAATTTTAAGGTTTAGGGTTTAGGACTTAGGGTTTTTTTTAGGTTTATAGTTTTTTAGGGATTTTTAGGTTTAGGGTTTTTAAAGGGTGTTTTGGGGGTTTTTTAAAGGATTTTCTGGGGAATCTTTTAGGATTTTTCAGGTTTACGATTTTAAAGGATCTTTAGTGTTTAGGTTTCTTAGTGTTAAGGGTTTTGTGTTTCTTAGGGTTTAGAGTTTCTTAGGGTTTTTAGGGCTTAGGGTTAGTTAGGGTTTAGGCCTTAAGGTTTAGGGTTTAGGGATTCTTTAGGTTTTTTTAAGGTGTCTTAGGTTTACGGTTTCTTAGGGATTAGGGTTTAAGGTTAAGTGTTTGTTAGTGTTTCTTAGGGATTAGGGTTTTAGGATTAAAGTTTTGGGTTTAAGTATTGGTTTTTTTTAGGATTTTTTAGGTTTAGGGGTTTTTGGTTTTAGGTTTTCTTAGCATTTAGAGTTTATTAGGGCATATGTTTTCTTATGGTTTAGGGTTTCTTAGGGCTTATGGTATAGGGTTTTAGGGTTTAGGATTTTGGATTTAGGGCTTATGGTTTTTTTAAGTGTTTTTAGGTTTATATTTTTAAAGGTTTTTTAGGGTTTAGGGTTTAGGGTTTTTGTAGTGTTTAGTGTTTCTTATGATTATGGGTTTTTAGGGTTTTTGGTTTCTTACGGTTTAGATTTTCTTCGGGTTTAAGGTTTAGGGTTTCTAAGGGTTTTTAGGGCTTAGGGTTAGTTAGGGTTTAGGCCTTAAGGTTTAGGGTTTAGGGATTCTTAAGGTTTTTTTAAGGTGTCTTAGGCTTTACGGTTTAGGGTTTCTTAGGGATTAGGGTTTAAGCTTAAGTGTTTAGTAGTGTTTCTTAGGGCTTAGGGTTTTAGGATTAGGGTTTTGGGTTTAAGTCTTGGTTTTTTTTAGGATTTTTTAGGTTTAGGGTTTTTAGGTTTTAGGTTTTCTTAGCATTTAGAGTTTATTAGGGTATTGGTTTTTTTATCGTTTAGGGTTTCTTAGGGTTTAGGGTTTAGGGTTTCAGATTTAGGGCTTATGGTTTTTTTAAGGGTTTTTAGGTTTAGATTTTTTTGAGTTTTTTAGGGTTTAGGGTTTAGGGTTTAGGGCTTATGTTTTTTTAGGGTTTTAAATGGTTTTAGGGGTTTTTTAGGATTTGTTTGGGTTTAGGATTTAGGCCTAAGATTTAGGGTTTAGGGTTTCGGGTATTTTAGGTTTAGGGTTTAGGGTTTTTATTTCTTAGGGTTTAGCTCTAAGGTTTAGGGTGAATGGTTTACGGTTTCTTAGGGTATAGGGTTTAGCATTTCGGGTTTCTTAGGGTTTAGGGTTTTGGGTTTAGGTTTTTTGTTTAAGTGTGTTTAGGTTTTAGGGTTTAGAGCTTAAGTTTTTCTAGAATTTTTTTAGGTTTAGGGTTTTTAAAGATTTTTAAGGATTCTTATAGTTTTTTACGGTTTAGCGGTTCTTATGGCTTAGGATTTCTTGGGGGCTTAGGCCTTAGGGTTTTAGATTTAGAAATTTTTTAGGATTTAGGGTTTTTAAGGGTTTTTTTACTTTAGAATTTTTAAAGGTTTTTAGGATTTTTTAGGGTTTAGGTTTTCTTAGGATTTAGGGTTTCTTAGAGTTTCATAAGGCTTAAGGTGGATTTTTTTGGGTTTCTTAGGGTTTTTAGGGCTTATGGTTTAGGATTTAGGCCTTAAGATTTAGGATATAGGGTTTAGGGCTTCTTATCATTTAGGGATTATTAGGGTTTTAAAAATGTTTTTAAGGGTTTTTTAAGGTTTAGGGTTTAGGATTTAGGGATTCTTAGGCTTTTTTTTAGTGTTTTTAGGGTTAGGGTTGTTTTAGGGTTTAGGATTTAGGGCTTAGGGTTTTTTAGGTTTAGGGTTTTAAGCTCTTTTTTTTGGATTTTTTAGGGTTTTTTTTTAGGGTTTTTGAGGTTTTGGGGTTTAAAGCTTTTTAGGGTTTTTTAAGATTGAGGGTTTCTTAGGGCTTAGGGTTTTAGGTTTAGGGTTTAGTGTTTATTAGAGTTTAGGGTTTTTTATAGTTTAGGGTTTCTTAGGTTTAGGCTTTTAAAGGTTTTTTAAGGTTTAGGGTTTCTTAAGATTTAGTGTTTAAGGTTTCTTAGGGTTAAGGGTTTAGGGTTTCTTAGGGCTTAGGGTTTAGGGTTTTAGGATTTCTCAGGGTTTAGGGTTTATGCCTTAAGGTTAGGGTTTAGGGTTTAGGACGTAACATTTAGAGTTATTTTTAGGGTTTTGGGTTTAGGGTTTAAGGTTTAGGCCTTAACGTTTAGGGGTTTTTTAGGACTTTTTAGGTTTAGGGCTTTTAAAGATTTTTTAGGGTTTCTTAAGGTTTTTTAGGTTTAGGGTTTCTTAGGGTTTAGTGTTTATTAGGGTTTTGGGCTTAGTTGTTTTTACGGTTTTTTTAGGGTTTTTTTTTAGGGTTTATAGGTTTAGGATTTTTTTCAAAGGTTTTTTCGGATTTTTAGGGTCTAGGGTTTCTTAGTGTTTAGGGTTTCTTAGGCCTTAGGATTTAGGCCCTAAGGTTTAGGGTTTCTTAGGGATTAGGCTTTAGAGTCTTAGGTTTAGTGTTTTTTAGGGTTTCGGGTTTAGGGCTTATTGTTTTTCTAGGGCTTTTTAGGTTTAGGGATTTTTAGGGTTTTTAAGGGTGTAGGGTTTCTTAGGGTTTAGGGCTTAGGGTTTTTTTTTACGGTTTTTAAGGGCTTAAGGCATATATTTTTTTAGTGTTCTTAGGTTTATGATTTTTGAAGGTTTTTAGGGTTTTTTTAGGTAGGGGTTTTTATGGTTTTTTTCAAGTTTATGGGTTTATGGGTTTTTAGGGTTTTGGATTCCTTAGGGTTTAGAGTTTAGGATTTTTTAGGCTTTAGGGTTTTAGGTTTAATGTTTTTAGGGTTTTTTTAGGGTTTAGGGCTTAGGGATTTTTAGGGTTTTTTAAGTTTAGGGTTATTTAAGTGTTTTTAGGGTTTTTTTAAGAATTTTTTAGATTTACTATTTTTTAAAGGTTTTGTAGGGTTTAGGGTTTCTTAGAGCTTAGGGTTTAGGGTTTAGGGTTTAGGCTCTAAGGTTTAGGGTTTAAGGTTTACAATTTCTTACGATTTAGTGTTTAGGGTTTAGGGTTTCTTATACTTTTTTAGGGTTTTTTTAGGGTTTAGGGTTTGTTAGGGCTTAGGGTTTACGTCATAAGGTTAAGGGTTTAGGGTTTCTTAGGGTTTAGGGTTTCTTTGGGTTTAGGGTTTCTTAGTGTTTCATAAGGCTTGGGGTTTAGTGTTTAGCCCTAAGGTTTAGGGTTTCTTAGGGTATAGGGTTTAGCGTTTAGGGTTTCTTAGGGTTTAGGACTTACATCATTTTTCTAGGGTTTTTTTTATGTTTAGAGTTGTTTTAGGTTTAGGGTTTTAAAAGGTATTTTAGGATTTTTATGGTTTAGAGGTTCTTAGGGCTTAGGGTTTTAGATTTAGGGTTTTTTTTGGGTTTAGGATTTTATAAGTTTAGGGTTTATGGGTTTTTTAGGGTTTAGGTTTTCTTAATGTTTAGAGTTTTTTCGGGTTTAGGGTCTAACCCTTAGGTTTTGGGTTAAGGGTTTAGTGTTTCTGAGGGTATAGAGTTTCGCGTTTAGGGTTTCTTAGGGTTTATGGTTTTAGATGTTTTGCTTAAGGGTTTTTAGGGTTTAGGGTTTATGGCTCAAGTTTTTCTAGGGTAATTTTAGGTTTAGAGTTTTTTTTATGGTTTTTACGGTTTAAGGGATCTTAGGGTTTAGGGCTTAGGGCTTAAGGATTTAGATATATGGTTTTTTAGGGTTAGGGTATTAGGTTTTCATAGGTATAGGGTTTTGGGTTTAGGATTTCTTAGGGTTTAGGTTTTAGGGTATTAGGGTTTCTTAGAGCTTAGGGCTTATAAGGGTTTAAGGTTTAGAGTTTCTTAGGGTTTACGGTTTAGTGTTTTTTAGGGTTTCTTAGTGTATGTTAGCGTTTAGGGTTTAGGGATTAGTGTTATAGGTTTAAGGATTTTTTTGAGTTTTGTAGGGTTTAGAGTTTAGGGCTTATTATTTATTAAGGGTTTAAAAGGTTTTTAGGGGTTTTAAGGGTTTTTTAAGGGTTTACGGTTTTAGGGTTTCTTAGTGTTTAGGGTTTAGGCCTAAGATTTAGGGTTTAGACCCTAAGATATAGGGTTTAAGGTTTAGGGTTTCTTAGGGTTTTGGATTTATTGTGTAGGGTTTCTTAGAGTTTCGGGTTTTAGGTTTAGGGTTTTTTAGTGTTTTTTAGGTTTAGGGTTTTTTAGGATTTGGGGTTTTAATGGTTTTTAGGGTTCTTTAGGATTTTGTATTTCTTAAGTTTAGGGTTTCTTAGGATTTAGGGCATAGGCTATTAAGTTTAGGATTTTAAAGGGATTTGTTTGGTGTTTTTTAGGGTATTTGAGGTTTAGGGTTTTTAATGTTTTTTAGGATTTTTAGGGTTTTTTTAGCGTTTAGTAAAAGATTTTTTTATGGTTTTTTTAGGGTTAAGGGTTTCTAAGTGTTTAGTTATTAGGGTTTCTTAGGGTTTAGGGCTGAGGAATTTTTAAGGTTTAGGGTTTCTTAGAGTTTAGGGCTGAGGGTTTTTTAGGGTTAAGGGTTTCTTAAGGTTTAGTGTTTAGGGCTTTAGGATTAGGGTTTTTTTTTTTAGGATTTAGGATTTCTTAGGGGTTTTTTTAGGGTTTAGGTTTTTTTATTAGGGTTTAGGGTTTTTTTAGGGTTTAGGGTTTTAGGTTTTTTGTTTAAGGGTTTTTAAGGTTTAGGGTTTATGGCTTAAGATTTTCTAGGGTATTTTTAGGTTTAGAGTTTTTTTAGGGTTTTTTATGGTTTTTTACGGTTTAGGGTTCTTAGGACTTAGGGTTTTAGATTTAGGGTTTTTTAGGATTTAGGGTTTAGGGCAATGGTTTTTTTAGGGTTTTAGGGTTTTAAGGTTGTTTTAGGGTTTATGGTTTAGGGTTTAGCGTTTAGGATTTCTTAGGGTTTAGTATTTTAGGCTTAGGTTTTTTGTTTAAGGGTTTTTAGGGCTTAGGGTTTAGAGCTTAAATTTTTAGGGTATTAGGGTTTCTTAGAGCTTAGGGTTTATAAGGGTTTATAAGGGTTTATAAGGGTTTAAGGTTTAGAGTTTCGAAGGGTTTACAGTTTAGTGTTTCTTACCGTATGTTAGGGTTTAGGGCTTAGGGTTTTATGTTTAAGGATTTTTTTGAGTTTTTTAGGGTTTAGAGTTTAGGGCTTATGATTTTTTAAGGGTTTTTTAGGTTTAGGGCTTTAAAAGGTTTTTAGGGGTTTTAAGGGTTTTTTTTAGGGTTTCTTATGGTTTAGGGTTTTAGGTTTAGGTTTTTTGTTTAAGGGTTTTTAGGGTTTAGGGTTTAGAGCTTGAGTTTTTCTAGGATTATTTTAGGTTTAGAGTTTTTTCAGGTTTAGGGTTTTTAAAGATTTTTTAGGATTTTCATGGTTTTTTACGGTTTAGGGGTTCTAAGGGCTTAGGGTTTCTAATCTTAGGATTTTAGATTAAGGATTTTTTTAGGGTTTTTAAAGGTTTTTAGGGTTTTTTAGGGCTAAGGTTTTCTTAGGATTTAGGGTTTCTTAGGGTTTATGGTTTCTTAGAGTTTTATAAGGCTTGGGGTTTAGGGTTTATCCCTAAGGTTTAGGGTTAAGTATTTCTTAGGGTTTAGGGTTTATGGTTTCTTAGGATTTAGAGTTTAGCGTCTAAGGTTTCTTAGGGTTTGTTTTGGGTCTTTTAGGGTGTAGGGTTTAGTGTTTGAGCTTTAGGGTTTTTCTAGGGTTTAGGATTTTGGTTGTTTTGTTTGGGGTTGTTAGGTTATGGATTTCTTAAGGGTTTTTTAGATTTAGAGTTTTTAAAGATTTTTTGGTGTTTTTTAGGGTTTAGGGTTTCTTAGTGTTTTTTTTGGGTTTAGGGTTTGGGGTTTCTTAGGGTTTGGGGTTTCTTAGGGTTTGGGTTTAGGGCTTATGGTCTTTTAAGGGGTTACGGTTTCTTAGGGTTTAGGGTTTAGGGTTTAGAGTTTAGGGTTTAGGGTTTCTTCGGTTTAGGTGTTTTAAGTTTTTTTTAAAGGTTTTTTAGGGTTTAGGGTTTCTTAGTGTTTTTTAGGATTTAGGTTTTCTTAGGGTTTACGGGGTTCTTATGGTTTAGGGTTTAGGGTTTCATAGGGTTTAGGGTTTTTAATGATTTTTAGGGTAAAGTATGGTGTAGGGCTTAGTGTTTTTTAGGTTTTTTTAGGTTTAAGGTTTTTAAAGGTTTTTAGTGGTTCTAAAGGGGTGTTTTTTATTAGAGTTTTAGGTTTAGAGTTTTTAAATGTGTTTTGGGTTTCATAGGGTTTAGGGTTTAGGGTTTAGGGTATTAGGGTTTCTTAGGTATAGGGTTTCCTAGGGTTTAGGTTTTA
Source organism: Solanum etuberosum (assembly GCA_029582245.1). NCBI lineage: Eukaryota > Viridiplantae > Streptophyta > Magnoliopsida > Solanales > Solanaceae > Solanum > Solanum etuberosum. The sequence continues at coordinate 16,365 of JAJONR010001463.1, read as the reverse complement.
GGGTATTAGGGTTTCTAAGAGCTTAGGATTTATAAGGGTTTAAGATTTAGAGTTTCTTAGGGTTTATAGCTTAGTGTTTCTTTGGGTTTCTTAGCGTATGTTAGGGTTTAGGGTTCAGGGCATAGGGTTTTAGGTTTAAGAATTTTTTTTGAGTCTTAGGGTTTAGGGTTTAGTGTTTCTTAGGGTTTTAGGGCTTAGGGTTTAGGTCTTAAGATTTAGAATTTAGGGTTTAGGAATTATTAGGGTTTTTTAAAAATGTTTTTAAGGGGTTTTAGGGTTTAAGGTTTAGGTATTCTTAGTGTTTTTATAGGGTTTTTAGGGTTTAGGGTTTTTAAATTTTTTTTCAGATTTTTATGATTTTTTACGGTTTAGGGGTTCTTAGGGCTTAAGGTTTCTTAGGGTTTAGGGCCTAGGGTTTTAGAGTTTGGGTTTTTTTTAGAGTTTGGGGTTTTTAAGGGTTTATTTGGTTTAGGGTTTTAAAGGTTTTTTAGGGTTTAGGTTTACTTAGGGCTTAGGGTTTCTTAGGGTTTAGGGATTCTTAGTGTTTCATAAGTCTTGGGGTTTAGGGTTAAGCCCTAAGGTTTAGAGTTTAGTGTTTCTTAGGGTTTAGGGTTTATGGTTTCTTAGGGTTTAGGGTTTAGTATTTCTTAGGATTTTAGGGCTTAGGGTTTAGGCCTTAAGATATAGAATTTAGGGTTTAGAAATTCTTATAGTTTTTTTTAAATGTTTTTAAGGGGTTTTAGGGTTTAAGGTTTATGGATTCTTAGTGTTTTTATAGGGTTTTTAGGGTTTAGGGTTTAAGCTTTAGAGTTTCGGGGTTTTTAGGGATATTTAGGGTTTAGGGCTTAGAGTGTTTTAGGGTTTTTTAGGTTAAGCGATATTTTTAGGGCTTTTTAAAAGATTTTTATGGTTTTTTATGGTTAAGGGTTTCTAAGTGTTTAGGCATTAGGGTTTCTTCGGGTTTAGGGCTGAGGGTTTTTTAGGGTTTAGGGTTTCTTTGTATTTAGGGCTGAGGGTTTTTTAGGGTTTCTTAAGGTTTAGTGTTTATGGATTTAGGTTTAGGGTTATAAGGGTTTAGGGTTTATGTTTTATGGTTTTGGGTTTAGGGTTCCTTAGGGTTTAGGGCTTAGGATTTTTAGGTTTAGGGTTTTTAAGGTTTTTTAGGATTCTGTAGGGTACAGGGTTTAAGGTTTCTTAGGTTTTAGGGCTTAGGTCTTTTTTTTAATCATTTTTAAGGTTTAGGACTTAGGGTTTTTTAAGCTTAGGTTTTTTAGGGTTTAGGCTTTCTTATGGTTTAGGGTTTCCTAGGGTTTAAGCATTTTTAGGGTTTAGGGTTTAGGATTTAGAACCTAAGGTTTAGGATTTAGGGTTTAGGGCTTAGGGTTTCTTAGGGTTTAGAGTTTAGCGTTTAAGGTTACTTAGGGTTTTTTTGGGGTATTTTAGGGTGTAGTGTTTAGCGTTTTAGGTTTAGGATTATTCTAGGGTTTAGGGTTTAGGTTGTTTTTTTTGGTTTGTTAGGTTTAGGATTTCTTATGGGTTTTTTAGGTTTAGAGTTTTTAAAGATTTTTTGGTGTTTTTTAGGGTTTAGGGTTTGTTAGTGCTTTTTCAGGTTTAGGGTTTCTTAGGGTTTAGGGTTTGGAGTTTCTTAGGTTTTGGGTTTAGGGCTTATGGTTTTTAAGGGTTTCTTAGGGTTTAAGTTTTAGGGTTTAGAGTTTAGAGTTTAGGGTTTATTAGGTTTGGGGTTTTAAAGTTTTTTTAGGTTTTTTAGGGTTTAGGGTTTGGTGTTTCTTAGGGCATAGGGTTTAGGGTTTAACATTTAAGCTTTCTTAGTATTTTTTTTGGGTTTGTTAGTATTTTTTAGGGTTTAGGGTTTACGGTTTAGGGATTCTTAGGGTTTAGAGTTTTTATGGTTTAGAGTTTAAGGTGATTTCTTAGGTTTAGGGTTTTTTAGGGTTTAAGGTTTCTTGGGTTTTTATGGTTAAGGGCTTCTTATGGTTTTTAAGGGATTTTGAGGATTCTTTTAGGTTTAGGATTTCTTAGGGTTTAGGGTTTAAGGTTTAGGATTTTTTAGGGTTAGGGTTTAGGGCATAGGGTTTTAAGTTTAGGCTTTTTTTTTTAGTATTTAGGGATTTTAAAGATTTTTTAGGGTTTAGGGTTTCATAGTGTTTCATAAGGCTTGGGGTTTAGGGTTTAGCCCTAAGGTTTTGGGTTTAGGGTTTCTTAGGGTATAGGGTTTAGCGTTTAGGGTTTTAGGTTTTTTATTTAAAGGGTTTTAGTGTTTAGGATTTATGGTTTAGGGTATTGGGTTTAGGGTTTATGACCTAAGGCTTAGAGTTTAGGGTTTGAGGCTTAGGGTTTTTTCTTGGTTTTTTTTAGGTTTAGTGTTTTATTAAGGGTTCTTAGGTTTATAATTTTTAAGTTTTTAAGGGTTTCTTAGCGTATGTTAGGGTTTAGGGCTTAGGGCTTAGGGTTTTAGGTTTAGGGATTTTTTGAGTTTTTTAAAGTTTAGGGTTTAGGGCTTATGGTTTTTTAGAGTTTTTTAGGTTTAGGGTTTTAAATGGTTAGGTTTTTTTTTTAGGGTTTCTTAATGTTTAGGGTTTTGGATTTTTTCAGGTTTTTAAAAGTATTTTTAGGGTTTATTAGGTTTAGGATTTTTTAAGGTTTTTTTTAGGCTTTATGGTTTTTTAGGGCTTAGGGTTTGTTAGGGTTCAGGGTTTTGGGTTTTTTTAGAAATTAAGGTTTAGAATTTTAGGGTTTAGGGTTTTTTTTAGCTTTATAGTTTTTTAGGGTTTTTTAGGTTTAGGGTTTTTAAAGGGTGTTTTGGGGGTTTTTTAAAGGATTTTCTGGGGAATCTTTTAGGATTTTTCAGGTTTACAATTTTAAAGGATCTTTAGGGTTTAGGTTTCTTAGTGTTAAGGGTTTTGTGTTTCTTAGGGTTTAGGGTTTCTTAGGGTTTTTAGGGCTTAGGGTTAGTTAGGGTTTAGGGCTTAAGGTTTAGGGTTTAGGAATTCTTTAGGTTTTTTAAGGTGTCTTAAGCTTTACGGTTTAAGGTTTCTTAGGGATTAGGGTTTAAGGTTAAGTGTTTATTAGTGTTTCTTACAGCTTAGGATTTTAGGATTAAAGTTTAGGGTTTAAGTCTTGGTTTTTTTTAGGATATTTTAGGTTTAGGGTTTTTAGGTTTTAGGTTTTCTTAGCATTCAGAGTTTATTAGGGTATAGGTTTTCGTATGGTTAAAGGTTTCTTAGGGCTTATGGTATAGGGTTTTAGGGTTTCTTAGGGTTTAGGATTTCGGATTTAGGGCTTATGGTTTTTTAAGGGTTTTTAGGTTTAGATTTTTTAAGGTTTTTTAGGGTTTAGGGCTTAGGGCTATAGGTTTAGGGTTTTTTTTGAGTTTTTTAGGGTTTAGGGTTTTTAGGGTTTTAAACGATTTTAGGGATTTTTTAGGGTTTCTTTGGGTTTAGGGTTTAGGGTTTAGGCCTTAGATTTAGGGTTTAGGGTTTAGGCCCTAAGATATAGGGTTTAAGGTTAAGGGTTTAGGATTTATCATTTAGAGTTTAGGGTTTTTGTTGCATTTAGGGTTTTTGTAGTGTTTAGGGTTTCTTATGATTATGGTTCTAAAAGGTTTTTAAGGTTTCTTAGGGTTTTGGGTTTCTTACGGTTTAGATTTTCTTCGGGTTTAAGGTTTAGGGTTTCTAAGGGTTTTTAGGGATTAGTGTTAGTTAGGGTTTAGGCCTTAAGGTTTAGGGTTTAGCGATTCTTAAGGTTTTTTTAAGGTGTCTTAGGCTTTACGGTTTAGGGTTTCTAAGGGTTTTTAGGGCTTAGGGTTAGTTAGGGTTTAGGCCTTAAGGTTTAGGGTTTAGCGATTCTTAAGGTTTTTTTAAGGTGTCTTAGGCTTTACGGTTTAGGGTTTCTTAGGGATTAGGGTTTAAGCTTAAGTGTTTAGTAGTGTTTCTTAGGGCTTAGGGTTTTAGGATTAGGGTTTTGGGTTTAAGTCTTGGTTGTTTTTAGGATTTTTTAGGTTTAGGGTTTTTAGGTTTTAGGTTTACTTAGCATTTAGAGTTTATTAGGGTATTGGTTTTTTTATCGTTTAGGGTTTCTTAGGGTTTAGGGTTTTTAGGGATTATGGTTTTTTGAGGGTTTTTAGGTTTAGATTTTTTTGTGAGTTTTTTAGGGTTTAGGGTGTAGGGTTTAGGGCTTATGGTTTTTTAGGGTTTTAAACTGTTTTAGGGGTTTTTTAGGATTTCTTTGGGTTTAGGGTTTAGGCCTAAGTTTTAGGGCTTAGGGTTTAGGCCCCAAGATATAGGGTTTAAGGTTTAGGGTTTCTTAGGGTTTAGGATTTATCGTTTAGGGTTTAGGGTTTTTGTAGTGTTTAGGGTTTCTTACGATTATGGTTTTTAAAGGTTTTTAACGTTTCTTAGGGTTTTTAGGATTTTCTAGGGTTTTGGGTTTCTTACGATTTAGGGTTTCTTAGGGTTTAGGGTTTCTTAGGCTTTAGGTTATAGGGTTTTAAGTTTAGGGTTTCTTTAGGGTTTAGGGTTTTAAAGGGATTTTGTAGAGTAATTTAGGTTTAGGGTTTTTTTAGGGTTTAGGGTTTCTTAGGGTTTAGGGTTTCTTAGTGTTTCATAAGGCTTGGTGCTTAGGGTTTAGCCCTAAAGTTTAGGGTTAAGGGTTTAGAGTTTCTTAGGGTATAGGGTTTAGCGTTTAGGGTTTTTTGAGGTTTAGGGTTTTAGGTTTAGGTTTTTTATTTAAGGGTTTTTAAGGTTTAGCGCTTAAGTTTTTCTAGGGTTTTTTTTAGGTTTAGAGTGTTTTTTTTGTTTAGGGTTTTTAAATGTTATTTCAGATTTTTAAGGTTTTTTATGATTTAGGGGTTCTTTGGGCTTAGGGTTTTAGATTTAGGGTTTTCTTTAGAGTTTGTGGTTTTTAAGGGATTTTTTGGTTTAGGGTTTTAATGGTTTTTTAGGGTTTAGGTTTTCTTAGGGCTTAGGGTTTCCTAGGGTTTAGGGTTTCTTCGTGTTTCATAAGGCTTGGGGTTTAGGGTTATGCCCTAAGGTTTGGAGTTTAGTGTTTCTTAGGGTTTTAGGGCTTAGGGTTTAGGCCTTAAGATTTAGAATTTAGAGTTTAGGAATTCTTAGAGTTTTTTTTAAAATGTTTTTAAGGGGTTTTAGGGTTTAAGGTTAGGGATTCTTATGGTTTTTATAGGGGTTCTAGGGTTTAGGGTTTAAGCTTTAGAGTTTAGGGGTTTTTAGGGATATTTAGGGTTTAGGGCTTAGAGTTTTTTAGGTTAAGTAATTTTTTTAGGGTTTTTTAAAAGATTTTTTTATGGTTTTTTAGGGTTAAGGGTTTCTAAGTGTTTAGGCATTAGGGTTTCTTTGGGTTTAGGGCTGAGGGTTTTTTAGTGTTTAGGGTTTTTTGTGTTTAGGGCTGAGGGTGTTTTAGGGTTTAGGGTTTCTTAAGGTTTAGTGTTTATGGCTTTAGGTTTAAGGTTATAAGGATTTAGGGTTTAGGTTTAATGGTTTTTTGTTTAGGGTTTCTTAGGGTTTATGGTTTAGGCTTTGTTAGGGTTTAGGGTTTAGGATTTAGGGTTTAGGGCTTAGGGTTTTTTAGGTTTAGGGGTTTTACAGTTTTTTAGGTTTCTGTAGGGTACAGGGTTTAAGGTTTCTTAGGTTTTAGGGCTTAGGTATTTTTTTTAATATTGTTTTTAAGGTTTAGGGCTTAGGGTTTTTAGGCTTAGGTTTTGTACGGTTTAGGCTTTCTTATGGTTTAGGGTTTCCTAGGGTTTAGGCTTTCTTAGGATTTAGTGTTTAGGATTTAAAACCTTAGGTTTTGGATTTAGGGTTTCTGGCTTAGGGTTTCTTAGGGTTTAGGTGTTTTGTAGTGTTTAGGGTTTTTGTAGTGTTTAGGGTTTTTGTAGTGTTTAGGGTTTCTTACGATTATGGTTTTTAAAGGTTTTTAAGGTTTCTTAGGGTTTTTTAGGGTTTTGTGTTTCTTACGGTTTAGGTTTTCTTAGGGTTTAGGGTTTCTTAGGCTTTAGGTTATAGGGTTTCTCTAAGGTTTAGGGTTTTAAAGGTTTTTTGTAGGGTATTTTAGATCTAGGGTTTAGGGTTTTAGGTTTTTTGTTAAGGGTTTTTATGGGTTAGGGTTTATTTCTTAAGTTTTTCTAGGGTATTTTTACGTTTAGAGTTTTTTTAGGAATTTTTATGTGTTTTTACAGTTTAGGGGTTCTTAGGGCTTAGGGTTTTAGATTTAGGGTTATTATGGTTTAGGGTTTAGGGCAATGGGTTTTTTAGGGTTTTAAAAGTTTTTAGTGGTTTTAAGGTTGTTTAAGGTTTTTGGTTTAGGGTTTAGCGGTTAGGGTTTCTTAGGGTTTAGGGTTTTAGGTTTAGGTTTTATGTTTAAGGGTTTTTAGGTTTAGGGTTTAGAGCTTATGTTTTTCTAGGGTTTTTTTAGGTTTAGGGTTTTTAATGATTTTTTAGGATTTTATGGGTTTTTAGGGTTTAGGGTATTTAAGGTTGGTTTTTAGGTTTAGGGGTATTAATGGTTTTTTAGGGTTCTTTTTAGGGTTTAGGGTTTAGCCCTATGGTTTAGGGTGAAGGACTTAGTTTTTCTTAGGGTAAAGAGTTAGAAGGCTTAGGGTTTAGGGTTTTACCCTAAAGGTTAGGGTTCAATGTTTCTTAGGGTTTAGGGTTTATAGTTTCTTTGGGTTTACGGTTTACGGTTTAGGGTTTCTTTGGGTTTTTAGGGCTTAGGGTTTTGTGTTTAAACATTAAGATTAATGATTTAGGGTTTAGGGTTTTTTTTAGGCTTTATAGGTTTAGGATTTTTTTGAAAGGTTTTTTAGGATTTTTAGGGTCTAGGGTTTCTTAGTGTTTAAGGTTTGTTAGGCCTGAGGGTTTAGGCCCTATGGTTTAGGGTCAAGGGTTTAGGGTTTCTTAGGGATTAGGCTTTAGAGTCTTAGGTTTAGTGTTTTTTAGGGTTTCGGGCATATTATTTTTCTAGGGCTTTTTAGGTTTAGGGATTTTTAGGGTTTTTTAGGGTTTAGGTTTTTTTTTTTACGGTTTCTAAGGGCTTAAGGCATATATATTTTTTAGGGTTTTTAGGTTTATGATTTTTGAAGGGTTTTTTTTAGGGTTTTTAGGGTTTTTTTAGGTAGTGGTTTTTATGGTTTTTTTCGGGTTTATGGGTTTTTAGGGTTTTGGATTCCTTAGTGTTTAGAGTTTAGGATTTTTTATGCTGTAGGGTTTTAGGTTTAATGTTTTTAGGGTTTTTTAGGGTTTAGGGCTTAGGGATTTTTAAGGTTTTTTAAGTTTAAGGTTATTTAAGTGTTTTTAGGTTTTTTTTCTAGAATTTTTTAGATTTAGGATTTTTTAAAGGTTTTGTAGGGTTTAGGGTTTCTTAGGGATTAGGGTTCAGGGTTTAGGCTCTAAGGTTTAGGGTTTAAGATTTATAGTTTCTTACGATTTAGTGTTTAGGGTTTAGGGTTTCTTCGGGTTTAGGGCTGAGGGTTTTTTAGGGTTTAGGGTTTCTTTATGTTTAGGGCTGAGGGTTTTTTAGGGTTTAGGGTTTCTTTGTGTTTAGGGCTGAGGGTTTTTTAGGGTTCCTTAAGGTTTAGTGTTTATGGCTTTAGTTTTAGGGTTAAAAGGGTTTAGGGTTTAGGTTTTATGATTTTGGGTTTAGGGTTTCTTAGGGTTTAGGGTTTAGGGCTTAGGGTTTTTTAGGTTTAGGGTTTTTAAGGTTTTTTAGGATTTTGTAGGGTACAGGGTTTAAGGTTTCTTAGGTTTTAGGGCTTAGGTCTTTTTTTATCGTTTTTAGGGTTTAGGTTGTTTTTTTGGGTTTGTTAGGTTTAGGATTTCTTATGGGTTTTTTAGGTTTAGAGTTTTTAAAGATTTTTTGGTGTTTTTTAGGGTTTAGTGTTTCTTAATGTTTTTTCAGGTTTACCGTTTCTTAGGGTTTGGGGTTTGGGGTTTCTTAGAGTTTCTTAGGGTTTGGGTTTAGGGCTTATGGTTTTTAAGGGTTTCTTAGGGTTTAGTTTTAGGGTTTAGAGTTTAGAGTTTAGGGTTTATTAGGTTTGGGGTTTTTAAGGTTATTTTTAAAAGATTTTTTAGGGTTTAGGGTTTCTTTGTGTTTTTTAGGGTTTCTCAGTGTATAGGGGATTCTTATTGTTTAGGGTTTTGGGTTTCATAGGGTTTCTTAGGGTTTAAGATTTTATTTTTGTTGGATGATTTTTAGGGTAAATTAGGGTGTAGGGCTTTGTATTTTTTAGGTTTAAGGTTTTTAATGGTTTTTAAGGGCTTTAAGGTTTTTAGGGGTTTTAATGGTTTTTTTAGGGTTTTAAGGTTTAGTGTTTTTAAAGGGTTTTAGGGTTTAGGGTTTAGGGTATTAGGGTTTCTTAGGTATAGGGTTTAGGATTTAGGTTTTAGGGCATTAGGGTTTCTTACAGCTTAGGGTTTAGGTTATAGGGCATTAGGGTTTCTTACAGCTTAGGGTTTATAAGGGTTTAAGGTTTAGAGTTTCTTAGGGTTTAGGGTTTAGTGTTTCTTAGGATTTTTTAGGGCTTAGGGTTTAGGGTATAGGCCCTAAGGATGAGGGTTTAGGGTTTTTTAGGATTTAGCGTTTAGCGTTTAGCGTTTAAGGTTTCTTAGTATTTCTTTTGGGTTTTTGAAGTGTTTTTAGGGTTTAGGGCTTTTTATGGTTTAGGGTTTAAGGTTTCTTAGGATTTAGGGTTTTTTATGGTTTAGGGTTTAAGGTTTCTTAGGTTTAGGGTTTTTATAGATTTTTTATGGGTTTTTACGATTAGGGTTTCATAAGGGTTTTAGGGTTAAGGGTTTCTTAGGGTGTAGGATTTCTTAGGGTTTTTTTAGGGATTTTTAGGTTTAGGGTTTTATTAGGGTTTAGGTTTTTTTAGGCTTTAGGGTTTAGAGTTTAGGGTTTTGGGGTTTTAAGGTTAGGGTTTAGGGCATAGGGTTTTTTTAGCGTTATTTAGGTTTATGGTTTTTTTAGGGTTATTGAGGTTTTATATTTTTTAGGGTTTTTTGGAATTAAGGGTTTCTATGGGTTTAGGGTTTATGGTTTATTAGGGTTTAGGGCATAGGATTTTAGGTTTAGGGTTTATAGGGGTTTATGATTTTTTTTATAACTTATGGTTTAGGGTTTCTTAGGTTTAGGGTTTTTAAGGTTTTTTAAGGTTTTTTAAGGTGTAGGGTTTTTTAAGGCTTAGGGTTTCTTAAGGATTCTTAAGGTTAAGGGTTTCTTAGGGTTTATGATTTTAGGGTTTAGGGTTTAGGGTTTAGGATTTATGCCTTTAGGTTAGGGTTTAGGATTTAGGCCCTAACATTTACGTTTTTCTAGGGTTTAGGGTTTAGGCCATAACCTTTAGGGTTTTTTTAGGACTTTCTAGGTTTAGGGCTTTTGAAAGATTTTTTAGGGTTTCTTGGGGTTTTCTATATTTAGGGTTTCTTAGGGTTTAGGATTTATTAGGATTTAGGGTTTTAGGTTTAGTGTTTTTAAGGGCTTAGGGCTTACGATTTTCTTAGGTTTTTTTTAGGTTTAGGATTTTATAAAGGTTTTTTTAGGATTTTTAGGGTTTAGGATTTCTTAGGGCTTAGGGTTTAATGTTAATGGTTTAAGGTTTCTTAAGGTTTAGCATTTAGGGTTTCTTAGTGTTTAGGCTTTAGGGTTTTAGGTTTAGTGTTTTTAGGGTTTAGGGTTACAGTTTAGTTTTTTTCTAGGGCTTTTTAGGTTTAGGTTTTTTTAAGGGTTTTCAAAGTTTTTTATATGGTTTTTACGGGTTTTTTAGGGTTTAGGATATCTTAGGGTTTTTAACGGTTTAGGGCTTAGGATTTTTTTTTATGGTTTTTAAGGTCTTAGGGCATAATTTTTTTTTAGGGTTTTTAGGTTTATGATTTTGAAGGTTTTTTTTTGGGGATTTTAGGGGTTTTAAAGTTTTTTTATATGGTTTATGGGTCTTTAGGGTTTTGGGTTTCTTAGGATTTAGAGTTTAGGGTTTTATGTTTAAGTTTTTTTAGGGTTTAGGGTTTAGGTTTTTTTTTAGGGTTTTTTAAGGTTTTGTGGGGTTTAGGATTTCTTAGAGTTTCTTAGGGATTAGGGTTCAGGGCCTAAGGTTTAGGATTTAAGGTTTTAGTTTCTCACGATTTAGGGTTTAGGGTTTCTTATATTTTTTAGGTTTTTTTTAGGGTTTAGGGTTTCTTAGGGCTTAGGGTTTATGCCATAAGGTTAAGGGTTTAGGGCTTAAAGTATCTTAAGGTCTAGGGTTTCTTATATTATTTTAGGGTTTGGGTTTTTTTAGGTTTTAGGACTTAGGATTTTTTAGGGTTTTAAAAGTATTTTAGGTTTTTTTTTAGGGTTTTTAGGGATTTTTAGGGTGTAGGGTTACTTAGGGTTTAGGGTTTCTTAGGGTTTAGGGTTTCTTATGGTCTAGGGTTTAGGGTTTTTTAAATTATGTTTAGGGTAAATTAGGGTGTAGGGATTAGTGTTTTTAGGGTTTTTTAGGTTAAGGGTTTTTAAAGGGTGTTTTTTTTGGGTTTTTAGGTTTTGAGTTTTAAAAAGTTTTTACGGTTTCTTTGGTTTAGGGTTTCTTAGGGTTTAGGGTTTAGGGTCTTAGGGTTTAGGGGTTAAGGTTTAGGGTTTCTTAGGGTTTAGGGTTCGGTGTTTCTTAGGGCTTAGGGTATAGGGTTTAGGGTTTAACATTTAAGCTTTATTAGTATTTCTTTTGGGTTTGTTAGTGTATTTTAGGGTTTAGGGTTTACGGTTTAGGGATTCTTAGGGTTTAGTGTTTTAGGTTTAGAGTTTTTATGGTTTAGGTTTTAAGGTGATTTCTTAGGTTTAGGATTTTTTAGGGTTTAAGGTTTCTTGGGTTTTTATGGTTAAGGGTTTCTTATGGTTTTTAAGGGATTTTGAGGATTCTTTTAGGTTTAGCATTTCTTAGGGTTTAGGGTTTAAGGTTTAGGGTTTTTTAGAGTTAGGGTTTAGGGCATAGGGTTTTAAGTTTAGGTTTTTTTTAGTTTTTAGGGATTTTAAAGATATTTTAGGGTTTAGGGTTTCATAGTGTTTCATAAGGCTTGGGGTTTAGCCCTAAAGTTTGGGGTTTAGGGTTTCTTAGGATATAGGGTTTAGCATTTAAGGTTTCTTATGGTTTAGGGTTTTAGGTTTTTTATTTAAAGGGTTTTAGGGTTTAGGGTTGGCTTAGAGTTTAGGGTTTGGGGCTTAGGATTTTTTCTTGGGGTTTTTTAGGTTTAGTGTTTTATTAAGGGTTTTTAGCTTTATATTTTTTAAGGTTTTTAGGGTTTCTTAGCGTATGTTAGGGTTTAGGGTTTAGGGCTTAGGGTTTTAGGTTTAGGGATTTTTTGAGTTTTTTAGGGTTTAGGGTTTAGGGTTTAGGGCTTATGATTTTTTAGAGGTTTTTAGGTTTAGGGTTTTAAAAGGTTTTTAGGGGTTTTTAAGGTTTTTTTTTAGGGTTTCTTAATGTTTAGGGTTTAGGCCTATGATTTAGGGTTTAAGGTTTAGGCCCTAAGGTATAGGGTTTAAGCTTTAGGGTTTCTTAGGGTTTAGGGTTTCTTCGGGTTTTGAGTTTCTTAGTATTTAAGGCATAGGGTTTTCAGTTTAGGCTTTTTTTTTTAGTTTTTTCGGTTTTAATGGGGTTTTTTTTTATGGTATTTAAAGAATTTTTAGGGTTTAAGTTTTTTTAGGGTTTAGGATTTCTTTAGGGTTTAGGGTTTAGACGTAAGGTTTAGGGTTTAGACCTAAGGTTTAGTGTTTCTTAGATTATATAGTTTAGCATTTTAGGTTTTTTGTTTAAAGGTTTTTAGGGTTTAGGGTTTATGTCTTAAGTTTTTCTAGGGTACTTTTAGGTTTAGAGTTTTTCAGGTTTTTTTAGGTTTAGGGTTTTTGGAAGTTTTTTTTAGGATTTTTCATGGTTTTTTTTACAGTCTAGGGGTTCTTAGGGCTTAGGGTTTCTTAGGGTTTTAGATTTAGGATGTTTTATGATTTTTTTAGGGTTTCGGGTATTGGATTTTTTAGGGTTTTAAAATTATTTTTAGGGTTTATTAGGTTTAGGGTTTTTTAAGGTTTTTTTTAGGTTTTATGTTTTTTTAGGGCTTAGGGTTTGTTAGGGTTCAGGGTTTAGGGTTTTTTAGCGATTAAGGTTTAGAATTTTAAGGTTTAGGGTTTAGGACTTAGCGTTTTTTTTAGGTTTATAGTTTTTTAGGTTTAGGGTTTTTAAAGGGTGTTTTGGGGGTTTTTTAAAGGATTTTCTGGGGAATCTTTTAGGATTTTTCAGGTTTACGATTTTAAAGGATCTTTAGGGTTTAGGTTTCTTAGTGTTAAGTGTTTTGTGTTTCTTAGGGTTTAGGGTTTCTTAGGGTTTTTAAGGCTTAGGGTTAATTAGGGTTTAGGCCTTAAGGTTTAGGGATTCTTTAGGTTTTTTTAAGGTGTCTTAGGCTTTACGGTTTAGGATTTCTTAGGGATTAGGGTTTAAGGTTAAGTGTTTATTAGTGTTTCTTAGGGCTTAGGGTTTTAGGATTAAAGTTTTGGGTTTAAGTCTTGGTTTTTTTTAGGATTTTTTAGGTTTAGGGTTTTTAGGTTTTAGGTTTTCTTAGCATTTAGAGTTTATTAGGGTATAGGTTTTCTTATGGTTTAGGGTTTCTTAGGGCTTATGGTATAGGGTTTTAGGGTTTCTTAGGGTTTAGGATTTTGGATTCTTATGGTTTTTTTAAGGGTTTATAGGTTTAGATTTTTTAAGGTTTTTTAGGATTTAGGGTTTAGGGCTTAGTGTTATAGGTTTAGGGATTTTATGGTTTTTTAGGGTTTTAAATGGTTTTAGGTGGTTTTTAGGATTTCTTTGGGTTTAGGGTTTAGGCCTAAGATATAGGGTTTAAGGTTTAGGGTTTCTTAGGGTTTACAATTTATCATTTAGGGTTTAGGGTTTTGTAGTGTTTAGGGTTTCTTAAGATTATGATTTTTAAAGGTTTTTAAGGTTTCTTAGGGTTTTTAGGGTTTTGGATTTCTTGCGGTTTAGGTTTTGTTAGGGTTTAGGGCTTCATAGGCTTTAGGTTATAAGGTTTTAAGTTTAGGGTTTCTTTAAGGTTTAGGGTTTTAAAGGTTTTTTGTAGGGTATTTTAGGTTTAGGGTTTTTTTAGGGTTTAGGTTTTCTTAGGGTTTAGGGTTTCTTAGGGTTTAGGGTGTCTTAGTGTTTCATAAGGCTTGGTGCTTAGGGTTTAGCCCTAAGGTTTAGGGTTCAGGGTTTAGAGTTTCTTAGGGTATAGGGTTTAGCGTTTAGGGTTTTAGGTTTAGGTTTTTTATTTAAGGGTTTTTAGGGTTTAGGCATTAGGGTTTCTTCGGGTTTAGGGCTGAGGGTTTTTTAGGGTTTCTTTGTGTTTAGAGCTGAGGGTTTTTTAGGGTTTCTTTAGGTTTAGTGTTTATGGCTTTAGTTTTAGGGTTATAAGGGTTTAGGGTTTAGGTTTTATGGTTTTGGGTTTTGGGTTTAGGGTTTCTTAGGGTTTAGGGTTTAGGCTTTTTAAGGTTTAGGGTTTAGGGTTTAGGGCTTAGGGTTTTTTAGGTTTAGGATTTTTAAGGTTTTTTAGGATTCTATAGGGTACAGGGTTTAAGGTTTCTTAGGTTTTAGGGCTAAGGTCTTTTTTTTTTATCGTTTTTAGGGTTTAGGTTGTTTTTTTGGGTTTGTTAGGTTTAGGATTTCTTATGGGTTTTTTAGGTTTAGTGTTTTTAAAGATTTTTTGGTGTTTTTTAGGGTTTAGGGTTTCTTAATGTTTTTTCAGGTTTAGGATTTCTTATGGTTTGGGGTTTCTTAGAGTTTCTTAGGGTTTGGGTTTAGGGTTTATGGTTTTTCAGGGTTTCTTAGGGTTTAAGTTTTAGGGTTTAGAGTTTAGAGTTTAGGGTTTTATGTTTAGGATTAAGGGTTTAGTGTTTCTTATATTATATAGTTTAGCGTTTTAGATTTTTTGTTTAAGGGTTTTTAGGGTTTAGGGTTTGTGGCTTAAGTTTTTCTAGGGTACCTTTAGGTTTAGAGTTTTTTCAGGTTTTTTTAGGTTTAGGGTTTTTGGAAGCTTTTTTTAGGATTTTTCATTGTTTTTTTACGGTCTAGGGGTTCTTAGGGCTTAGGGTTTCTTAGGGTTTTAGATTTAGGATTTTTTATGATTTTTTTAGGGTTTCGGGTATTGGATTTTTTTAGGGTTTTAAAAGTATTTTTAGGGTTTATTAGGTTTAGGGTTTAGGGCTTAGGGTTTTTTAGGTTTAGGGTTTTTAAGGTTTTTTAGGATTCTGTAGGGTACAGGGTTTAAGGTTTCTTAGGTTATAGGGCTTAGGTCTTTTTTTAATCGTTTTTAGGGTTTAGGTTGTTTTTTTGGGTTTGTTAGGTTTAGGATTTCTTATGGGTTTTTTAGGTTTAGAGTTTTTAAAGATTTTTTGTATTTTTTAGGGTTTTGGGTTTCTTAATATTTTTTCAGGTTTAGGGTTTTTAGGGTTTGGGGTTTGGGGTTTCTTATAGTTTCTTAGGGTTTGGGTTTAGGGCTTATGGTTTTTAAGGGTTTCTTAGGGTTTAAGTTTTAGGGTTTAGAGTTTAGAGTTTAGGGTTTTTAAAGTTTTTTTTAAAAGGTTTTTTAGGGTTTAGGGTTTCTTTGTGTTTTTTAGGGTTTAGGTTTTCTCAGTGTATAGGGGATTCTTGTTTATAGGATTTTGGGTTTCATAGGGTTTCTTAGGGTTTAAGATTTTATTTTTGTTGGATGATTTTTAGGGTAAATTAGGGTGTAGGGCTTTGTATTTTTTAGGTTTAAGGTTTTTAAAGGTTTTTAAGGGCTTTAAGGTTTTTAGGGGTTTTAAAGGTTTTTTTATGGTTATAAGGTTTAGTGTTTTTAAAGGGTTTTAGGGTTTAGGGTATAGGGTTTAGAGTATTAGGGTATTAGGGTTTCTTAGGTATAGGGTTTCTGAGGGTTTAGGGTTTAGGTTTTAGGGCATTAGGGTTTCTTACAGCTTAGGGTTTAGGTTTTAGGACATTAGGGTTTCTTACAGCTTAGGGTTTATAAGGGTTTAAGGTTTAGAGTTTCTTAGAGTTTAGGGTTTAGTGTTTCTTAGGGCTTAGGGTTTAGGCCCTAAGGATGAGGGTTTAGGGTTTTTTAGGATTTAGCGTTTAGCATTTAAGGTTTCTTAGTATTTCTTTTGGGTTTTTAAAGTGTTTTTAGGGTTTAGGGATTTTTATGGTTTAGGGTTTAAGGTTTCTTAGGATTTAGGGTTTTTTATGGTTTAGAGATTACGGTTTCTTAGGTTTAGGGTTTTTTATAGATTTTTTATGCGTTTTTACGATTAGGGTTTCATAATGTTTTTTAGGGTTAAGGGTTTCTTAGGGTTTTTTTTATGGATTTTTAGGTTTAGGGTTTTATTAGGGTTTAGGATTTTTTAGGGTTTAGGGTTTCTTAGGGTTTAGAGTTTAGGGTTTTGGGTTTAGGGTTTTTAAGGTTAGGGTTTAGGGCATAGGGTTTTTTTAGGGTTATTTAGGTTTATGGTTTTTTTAGGGTTATTGAGGTTTTGGGGTTTTATGTTTTTTAGGGTTTTTTGGGATTGAGGGTTTCTTTGGGTTTATGGTTTATGGTTTATTAGGGTTTAGGGCATTGGATTTTAGGTTTAGGGTTTATAGGGGTTTATTTTTTTTTTATAACTTAGGGTTTAGGGTTTCTTAGGTTTAGGGTTTTTAAGGTTTTTTTAAGGTGTGGGGTTTTTTAAGGATTAGGGTTTCTTAAGGATTCTTAAGGTTAAGGGTTTCTTAGGGTTTTTTAGGGTTTAGGGTTTTTGCCTTAAGGTAAGGGTTTAGGGTTTAGGCCCTAACATTTACGTTTTTTTAGGGTTTAGGCCTTAACCTTTAGGTTTTTTTTTTGGACTTTCTAGGTTTAGGGCTTTTGAAAGATTTTTTAGGGTTTCTTAGGATTTTTCTATGTTTAGGGTTTCTTAGGGTTTAGGATTTATTATGGTTTAGGGCTTAGGGTTTTAGGTTTAGTGTTTTTAAGAGGTTAGGACTTACGATTTTCTTAGGGTTTTTATGGTTTTTTTAGGTTTATTTAGGTTTAGGATTTTTTAAATGTTTTTTTTAGGATTTTTAAGGTTTAGGGTTTCTTTGGGCTTAGGGTTTAGTCCCTAAGGTTTAATGTTAATGGTTTAGGGTTTCTTAAGGTTTAGCATTTAGGGTTTCTTAGTGTTTAGGCTTTAGGGTTTTAGGTTTAGTGTTTTTAGGGTTTAGGGTTTAGGTCTTAGTGTTTTTCTAGGGCATTTTAGGTTTAGGTTTTTTTAAGGGTTTTCAAAGTTTTTATAAGGTTTTTACGGGTTTTTTAGGGTGTAGGATATCTTAGG
>JAJONR010001462.1:0-83837 GCA_029582245.1 Solanum etuberosum | reverse complement strand
GGAAGAACAAGGTTCTTGAAGAATCTTGAAAAAGAACTTGATTAGAAGCCTTGAAACCCTAGCTTGAAGGTAAACGATCAAGAAAACCTTTCTTGAGATTCTTGAATTAGTTTCTTGAAATCTCTATGGCCAAGAATTATGATTTTCATTAGTGAAGATGAAAATCTGATTGTTTTGAGACTTTTATTAGTCAAGAAATTCGTTTAGGGTTTTCTAGGAGGTAAAAAGATAAAAACGACCCTTTTTAATGTTTTCCCATCACCTAATTCGTAACAGCACTGTATCAGGTTACTGAAATGGTCATAACTTTTTACTCAGAAATTGGATTGACACGAAATTGGTGGCGTTGGAAAGTAGATTCAAATACCTTTAATTTGATAGGTTATGGGCCACGTAACTCTTTATATTCTATGAGATATGATCGTTTGAATTTGACCCAAGTAGAATCTTACATCAAAACTTAATCGATAAGGAAACTTCAAGAACACTTATCAAGAAATCATCATGAAATTAAATTGATCAATATTTATGGATATATTCGCAAAAGAAACTGATGATTGGCGTGTAGGTGAACGAACCCAACATTATGGAAGCTTACATACCTCAAAGAACTAGGTTCTTGGCGAAATCTTGAATTTCTTGAACGAACGCTTGAAACTTTGAACTTTTTCTCCTCTTGAATCTTCTCTCTAAAACCCTAAACGCTTTTGGGGATGAATGAAACTAATTCTAATCAGTTTAGACTCCTAAAACCTTACTAAAAATGCTTAAATATGATTGGGTAAGGAAAATACCAAAATACCCCTCATATTTTCGAGTAGCTTTCCTTAATTGGATAGTCCGGTTTCAAACGGGCATATCTCCCTCATACGAGCTCGAAAATTAGCAAACTTGGTGGTGTTGGAAAGAGGACCTTTCATTTGATATCTTATGGGCCAGCTAACTCATCATGTACTGAAGGTTATGATCATTTTAAGTTGACCCAAAATTTAGAAGACCTAGGAATGACTTGAATAAATTCTCTTTAATTCTTTTGGGAACTCAAGGTGCTACATCTAGTGACCTGACCTTAATACTAAAGAAATTTTAAATTCCTCGGTAAATTCCTACTAACAGCGAAGGATGGTTCAAGTCTTAGTTCAAAAAATTCTGGGGTGTTACATACACAGTCTTTCCTTAGAATATAAAAAGACATGCACTTTTCCCTTTCCTTTGAATGGAAAAAGACATGTACTTCTCCCTTTCCTTAGAATAGAAAAAGACATGTACTTCTCTCTTTCCTTAGAATAGAGAAGGATACATACTTCTCCGTTTCCTTAGAATAGAGAAAAACATATACTTCTCTATTTTCCCCTTAGAATAGATTTTGAGTTCTAGTTAAATATGGGCACGGTAGGGAATACGGAATTAATTATTGAGGCTTCCTATTATGTAAATAATTATAAATAATTAATTTGAACCATAATAAATTACAAATCATTCCACTAGAAATTCGCAATTGCACTGCTCAATGTATATTTCGAAATTCTCCATTAAACACATATATAATTCCCCATGTTAAGATTATAGATACTAATCAATAAATTAAATTACTGACAAATTTAATTCAATGATCCATTTCCTTTAGAGCACTGCTTAACTTATTTCATGTGTCGGATTCATAATCCACTAGTAAGGTTTGACACGATGAAAACTTATAAGCTTCTCAAAAAGGCATATCATCAACTCTATATCGAGACATGAATTTCGTCAACAAACTTATTATTTCACCAATATATATTATCATCGTCCATCTATCAGGCATATTGTCACATCTTAGAATCTCACATTTTAATAAATCAAAATGATAATTAACATATACATCTCATAATTGTTATATCATGATAAAAAATATGAGTACATTTAATAGTTTAGAGAATATGTTTTTGTCAGTCAGTCTAAAGCAACTATCTCTACTTGGTCCCGTTCAATACATACAAAATACACTAGCACAAGAAGTTGGAACTATATCATTACCATAATCAAGATAAACTACATATAATCTTGTGCTACAATCGTATCGATGGCATGTCCAATTCCCATCTTAGATTGTGAACAAAAAACTTTATACTTATAAGAACCGATGATTTAATCCTCTGTGTATAAGCTTAAACTCTATACACTAAATCATCTACTATATAAGTAAACGGACACCATAAAGGAATACATGATCTATTAAAAATGAATAATTAATTATTCTAAAATAAATACTATATCTTAACACATGGTTAATACTATATATCTCAACAATCTTCCACTTAGACTTTTAACCATCACAATTGTTATAATGTACTATATCTAAATGCATGGTTAATAGTATATACCCTAAAAATCTCCCACTAAGATATTTAATCTTGAAAATTATTAGAATACTATTTCTAAACACATGATTAATAGTATATACCCTACCAATCTCCCACTTAGACTGTTAACAATGTATTTACAACTTTCACAGATATTCCTTTTATATTTCTTATTAAAAGGATCTTACCAAGTTGTTTTCTTATGCAACTTCGTCTAGTAGTGCTTCGTCGTAACTTATCGATTTTGTATTAGATCTTCAGAGGCCCTATCATGAAACCCTTCAAAAGATTACTTCTTTAAACATACAAAATCAATCAATCATCGTTATAATTCTCCCATTACGACTAAGTGCTGCTACAATAGTCACACTTTCATGTTCTTGAATATTACTATTTTCCTCAAAACCATTCGGTATTGAAATATTAACAACTTTTTCGTGCACTGTTCTTTAATTTTCCGAACATCACTCTCACTACTTGAGGTAGTAGTTTTCTTATGTGTAGTAACGTTTCTCCCACTACTTAAATGCAATGGAACGTCAATTCTGATATACCGGTTAGATGTTCTTGAGCGTCTGAATTTACAACTAACTCATTTGTTATTTCTTTGTTTAGTTCCTGTAAAACTAGCTTACTTCTAGGAACATGGATTACTAAATAGTCCTTTTCTAGAAATTTGACAGTTGTCTTAACAATTGCCTTATTTTCTTTAGAACAATAAAATAAACTTTATTTCATTCTTTGTGGATATCTAATTAAAACACACACATTTCATTCCTGGTTTGAAAGGAATTCAATTCAAATGTGATATGTAGTTCTTAGAACATATCCCAAAAGAAACAAAACAATAATGAATATGCCAATCATTAATACTATCATCTTCATAAGAGTCTATTTCTTTTCTCTTTTACACCAATGTATTATAGAGTGTCTGGTGTGACAATTGAAATGCAATTATTCTATCAGATAAGTGACTAACCAGCTCTGCAGATAGGTATACATCACTACAATAAAATTGCAGTGACTTTATATATTTTTCTGATGTTATTTTCATTTGTCTTAAAATATTTTGAGTTTATCAAGACATTCAAACTTACAAAACATCAAAAATATATATTCATAACATGAGTAACCTTCTGAAAATCTCAGAATACTCAAATTCACCTCTTGTCTAAATGATCATTTACCGCACAAATCAGAATATATTAATTTTAACTTATCACTACCTTTATTTCCTTTTTAAGAGGAAATGTCTCTTATTCATTTTTCTTTCTGAACAATACTCACATGTTTGTAGTGACTTCACTTTCAATTAATAGTTATGTCCATTCTTTAACCAACCTCGAAGTACTATCTAGAATAAATGACGTAGACACTAGTGTACAATAAGTTTCATTCAATTTGAAATATATTTTCTCTTATGAGATAGATTAATGTTAACTTTAATTCATGAGAGAAAAAAATTCATGCATAATTATACAATAAGAGATAAATATTTATTAAAATCCATTATAGGAGAGTTACAAGAAAAATATATTAAGTGTAACACTTCAAATTCAAAAAAGGCAAGAAAATTTGAGTTTTTCTCAAACCTAATGTCAAGACCAACGACACCATCCACGGTCCGTAGGTGGGACGACGGTTCGTTGATGGTGTCGTGTTCCACGAATTGAATATTTCTAAAGATGTCTGGCTTAAGTACTTTTTGACGGTTCATCAGGACCGTCCGTCATCCATTTCACGAGCCGTAGATAGGTTTCGTAGGTGAATCCCAGACTTAGAAAGATTTCAGGGTCATAAGTTGAAGACGACGGCCGTGACACGTGGCCCGTTGATTGAACCACAGACTGTAATTCGGCTCCGTCGTTCGTGGTTCAAAGGTTACGTCTATGAAAGCAATGACGGTTGACCAGGACGGTCCGTAGGTGGAACCACGGACCTTAGGTCTGGCCGTTGGTGAAGGACGCCAATTATTTTGAAAGAAATGGCTTTTGGGTAAACTTCAAACGGTCATATATTTTAGCACAAAATGAATTAGGTGGCCCATGACCTATCAAATTATAGATGATTGAGTCCTCTTTCCAACGCCAATGAGTTTGCTAAAATCCAAGCTCCAAGTAAATAGTTATGCACGTTTTAGTAGAGCCCTGTTGGGCAGGCCACGAACCACGACCCAGTTGACGGGCAGTAGTTCAAATGACGGCCCGTCAATTCCGTAGTAGATGACACTTCGTCAGTTTTTAAGTCAGGGGTTATTGGGTCTTTTTCCAATTGTTTTAACTCAATATTATGTCGTTTTGCTCTCTAATAGAAGCCTATATAAATGTTTTTAACTTCCAAAACCACTCAATTGAAATCATTTTCTCAAATTCCTAAAAGAAGAACAAGTATTCCTCTCCAAATATTTCTCTCTCTAGAAAGCTTGAAGAAGAAGAAGTCAACCTAGGGTTTGCAAGTCAAGTCTCCAATTCCACCATTGAAGTCAAGCTCTTGGCATTTAGGTATGATAGTTTTCATCCATGGAATCTTTTCCTCCATGGAGATCCCAAATTCTCCAATTTTGAAGTTAGAAATTCCCAATTGAAGTTAGGGTTTTCTTTATGTCATGGGTTCCTTTTTAAGGATGAGTTATTTGATTGTTTTATGACTACTTATGCATGAATTGAGATAATTCCATGTTTTAAAGATTAATCGCCATGACCCCATGCTTAACCAATGTTTTCTAAGATGAACTTGATTAAAAGTGGGATTTGAATTATGAAAGGTGCATTATGGAAATATGTATGACCTTATGAAATTGACGACAATTTTTTAAGGATTCTTTGAGTTTAAAGTATAAATGTTGTTGTTGTTGTGTCGTGAAAGGGTTTCTCATAATACACATGAAAGTATGAATGTGAAAGGGTTTCTCATAATACACATGAAAGTATGAATGTGAAAGGTTTTCTCACATAAAGGATTCTTAGAGTTGAAGGTTTTCTCCACTAAACTTTGAATTAAGATTTAAGAAGCTATCCTAATGAAACTTAGCTTGGATTGGTTGCTTAATTGTACCTTTTCATGGATTTCTTATGACTTAGATTCGATTGGAAACATGACGTGACCTTCCATGAATAATAAAGATAAGTATGAAATGATGACCATTCTGTGGGATTTATGCTTAGCACCGAGAGGATATTGAGATGGAAGCTCTCTCGTAGTAGAGGCTGGATTTCTAGTAACAATCGCCTTATCCCATACCTATGTGCCCCCATAGGATGATTGTCTAGATAAACACTAGCTAGTGGATCCACTTTAGCTCACCCATGGTCCTACCTTTGCAAGTAGGACAACCCTTTTCAGTGTGGGAGACACCTAGGGATCATGTTATAGCTCACATGGTATTTATGTCGGTTAAGGCTAATTCCCAAAATAATGAACCAAAGTTACCTTTAAAGTATCTTACAAGCGTTTAAAGATGATTTTACTTGCATTGACCATGATTACGATTTATGTTTTCTAACCCTTTTATCTTATGTTTTAACTTGGTCTTCGCATATCATGAAAATTTCCTTTTTAGCATGATTTCATATGTTTATGCATGGCTATCATACTTGATACATTGTTTACTAACACATACTCTTGCCTACATTTCTTATCCTAAAATGTAGGGTCCAATGATTTTGATTCGCACCTCCGTGGCTAGGGATCTCAAATAGAAGATTGAAGATTGGTGAGTCCTCATGTTCTGAGGACCAAGCCTTTACTTCATTATGTCTTTACTTTCAGGTTTTTAGACTTGTTGTATGGGCTATGCCCCGATAAACTCTTATCTACTAGATGGCTTTGATACGATGTTAAACTTCCATTTTTCTCTATAAAACTTTTATATGTTGAAACTGTCTTTTAAATCTTTTAAACTCTATTATATTGTATGATGTATGCTAAGTGGCTTGTATGTGGCCATTCAGGGTCTTCTACGCCATGTTACGCCTAGGGGCTACCTTGGGTCGTGACAAACTTGGTATTCAGAGAACAAGGTTTAGAAAGGTCCTAGGATGTCGCGTAAGCCACGTCGAGTAGAGTCTTGTTCATGAGTGTGAAGCGCGTCATATTTATGAACAAGAGGCTATAAGATGTTTAGGAAAATCCACTTCTTTCATTACACTAAAGTCGTGTGATAGAGTGTAACTCTAGGTGTCTTGCTCTCCTAACCTGTAAAACCCCGGAATCTAGTAGGCTAAACTAGGGCTAAGTGTGAGGGCAACAAGCCAAGGAAGAGGGCAAGAGCCTGTAACACCTCAGAAATTGTTAGAGGACAACATTTCCTTCCTTATCCAACTCGGTGAAGTGAAGTATGATCGCCAAAGAGACTTGGCGATCCACCTAGTCCAACCAACCTCGCCCAGTGGCCAGCCTCCATTGCCCTAGCTACTGGAAATTTGGGTGAGCCAAGTCGGGCTCGCTGTTCCAGTCGGCGCATCACCAAGGGGTCCCTCCCCATCACCAAGTGGCCGCCTCCTAAGGTGGGTTACGGAAAAATTAGGCTAGCCAAGGGCTCACTTCACGAGTCACCAAGTTCCTTTTGGCGAGCCTCAACGTGCAACACTTCAGGATTAAGTTAGCGACCTTTGTGTCTTTTCAGAATTTTTTCCAATACTATACTACGTCGTTTTACCCTTAATCTAAAGGCCTTTATAAGCATTCTACCCTCAAATTTCCCCCAATTTAAGTCAGTCTCCTAAGAACCCAAAAAGAAATCCCAAAGCTCTTCTCTTAAATATTTCTCTCTCTAGAACTTGAAGAAGAAGAAGAAAGAGTTTGGAGCTAGGATCAATGGAAAGTCTCCAATCCTCAAGCATTTATGGGCTTTGTTATCAAGGTATGATGGTTTTTCATTCATGGAGTCCCTAAGTTTTCCCCAATCGAGAAAATTAAATCCCAATTGGAGTTAGGGTTTCTTCCAATGTTGTGGGTATTGATGAATGTTTATCCAATTGATTGGATTATGATTGTTTATGATTGAATTTATAGAATTACATGTTTTTAGGATGAAATTGCTTGTACCCATGCCTAACCCATGTCTAGAAAGTTGAAATTGATGTAAATGAGTTTTATTCCATGAAAGGATAATTTATGGGTTTAGATGTATTCAATCTAGGATTGATGAAATACATTAGAATTGAAGCTTATATGATGAATCATGATTAGTAGTGCTTGAGATTGAGGATATATGATGAACTATGATTATAATTGCTTGAGAGTGAAGCATATCGACATAGATTGTTGAGAGTAAAGCTCATATGATGACTTATGATTAGTATTGCTTTGAGATTGAAGCTTATGAGATGATTATGATGTTGAATTTCTTTGAGAGTGAAGCATATAGAATCCCTAAGAGATATAGTGCGTTGAGAGTAAAGCTTATGTTATGAATTGTTGATTTTTGATGTAATTGTTGTGGAAGAGATAGTTCCCACATGAATTGCTTATGTTATGAATGTGAAAGGTGTTCTCACATTGAATGATTCTAGGTTGAAAGGATTGCTCACCTAAAATGAATCTAGACTAAAGACTAAAATTGGTGAGGCAAGAGGTGAATACCCATGACCTCTAGATGAGTAGGATATGAGGTGATTTCTCATATTCTTTAGAGAAGAGTAAGAGGCGACTACCCTTATTCTCTAATGTTGGACATGGATGCAAGTACCCATGATCCCTTTATGAAAATATGTGGAGGCGAATACCCGTATCTTATGATGAAAAGATGTGGAGGCGAATACCCGCATCTTATAATGAAATGATGTCGAGGTGAATACCCATGTCATATGATGATTGGGCATGGAGGCGAATACCTCTGATCCCAATAAGATGGACATGGAGGCGAATACCTCTGATCCCAATAAGATGGACATGGAGGCGAATACCCGTGACCATATAAAAAAGGTAAGAGGTGACTACCCATTAGCCTTTAAGCAAGGCAAGAGGCGACTACCCATTAGCCTTTAAGCAAGGCAAGAGGCGACTACCCATGAGCCTTTGTGAGAAGGCAAGTAGGTGATTTCCTCATGTATATAAAAGATAAGCTAAAGATGAGAGTGATAGATGATGAGCTTGTAGGATGGCCCAAGGTGGCCTACTATGATGAGGGAGACTAGTGGAGGATTACCCATGTCATGGTTAAGTATGCTTTGAGGTTACTTCAAGGAAGTATCGTAAGTATGTTTTAATATGTGATTTTCTTGTTTGATGAATGATTAGCTTGGATTGTGCTAAGAGTTGTCTTCTTTGATAGGTATGACTAGAGGTGGATGACCCAAGTCATGACTAAGGATAAGTTGAGGTCACTTCATGAAGTGCTCCTCCTATGTTGATATGTTATGATGATTTATTTTATGCATTGATTATGCTTAAGACTATTATTGTCTAACCCTTATGTTTATGTTGGCTATCATATTTGGTACATGTTTGTACTAACGCATATACTTGCCTACATTTCTTATCCAAATGTAGGGTCTGGCGATATTGACTTTCATCCCTGTGCATAGGATCTTAGTAGAAGCAAGACTCGAAGATTGGTGAGTCCTCATAGAATTCGATGATATAGCCACCATTTCTCTTATGTCTTTCATTTTATGTTTTGAACTATTGTATGGGCTGTGTCCTAAAGATATTCATGTTTTATATGGTTTGAGACAAAGTGTATTAGACTACCTCTTCGTTTATAAAAGACTTTGATATTGATGAAAAATGTTTTAAATTTTTGCTCATTTCTATTATATTATGTTATGAAAGCTAAGTGGCTTATATGAGGCCTCTCGGGGTCTTGTATGCCATGTTACGTCTAGGGGGTACCCCTGGATCGTGACATAACCCCTATTTATGATTTTTAGAATATGCCTCCATGAAGGAATCCCGTGAGAAGGAATAGGAATGTTTGTGAAAATGTGAGAGAAGAGGTTCTCCAAGTGCCAGTAAACCCTTTGGCCGAGCAAGTGACTAATGATGAGTTTCGAGCCGCATTTCATGCTTTGGCCCAAGCTATAATTGTTCAAGCAAATGGAGAAGTTGTGCCTCCCATGAACCTAAAGGTGGGTATGGCGGCAACAAGGGTGAGGGAATTTATTAGAATGAATCCTCTGAAATTTCATGGGTCAAAGATTGAGAAAGATCCTCAAAAGTTAATTGATGATGTGTATAAGGTGTTGATGATCATGGGAGTGACGCCGGTGGAAAAGGAGGAATTGGTCACTTATCAACTTAAGGGTGTTGCTCAAGTTTCGTTCAACCAATGGAAAAAAGAGAGGGTGGTAGATGATGGTCCTCTTGATTGGGATAAATTTAAGGTTGCTATTATTGATAGGTTTTTCCCCCTAGAGATGAGGGAGGCGAAAGTACTTGAGTTCATTAACCTTCTCCAGGGAGATATGAGTGTTAAGGAGTATGCTTTGAAATTTACACAATTGTCTAGATATGCTCTGACTATGGTTTTCGATCCAAGGGAAAGGATGAGTAAGTTCGTGTCGGGTGCTTCCAAACTTAGTGGTCAAAGAATGCCTAACCGCCATGCTTGTTAAGGAGATAGATATCTCCCGTTTGATGGTGCATGCACAACAAATAAAATAAGAAAAGCTTAAGGAGAAAACTAGGGATTCAAAGAGGGAAAGAAGGGATGATGGTGAGTCTTCACATTCAAGGTCCGATGGAGGAAATAATTTTCAAGGTAAGGGTTGTAGTGAGCAAATGTGGCCCGAGTGTAGGGACTGTGGGAGAAGACATGAGGGTAAGTGTCTAGCAGGTTCTAATGCTTTTTTTGATTGTGGTAAGATAGATCATAAAATAAGGAATTGTGGTTCGGTTGCTAGAAATGAGGGAGATACCTGTCGACGGGCTGAACCGTACCATTCCTCGGTTCCTAGTGGTGGTCAGAAACAAGATAGATTCTATGCTCTTCAGACTCAAAAAGATCATGAGGGTTCCCCGGATGCGGTAATTGGTAAGTTATGGCCTTTTAGCTTGTGGGTATGCATTGTTTTGTATTGTGTGTTTCATTGGATATGGTAAGACTTAGTTATGGTGATTGTGTTTGGAGTAGTCCTTGAAATCCTATTGGAAACCTCTTAAATGTTTAGTTGTATCAATGGTTTAGTGGTTGTTAAGACGTTGGAGTTATATTTGGGTTGAGGGAAATGGATTTAAAAGGACTAGTGGGGTTTGCTCTGAAGGGGGAGATAGTGTGCTTCATGGTTGGTACGTGAGTGGAACTATGTTTATTTTGGAAAAGTTCTTGTTATGGTTTGGTGTGTAAATGTTTGAAGGCGCTGTGATGTCTTAGTATCCCTATCTCTTTCCTTCTATCTTTGAGTCTAGCTTGAGGCCTAAGCTCTCATGGTTTACTCTCTAAAGATTCGTGTGCCTTAGTCATTCTCATGTTTCCTCATGCATGCCTGCTCATGAAAAACAAATTATTTTTCAAAGTTATGATTTAGCTTAATTGATTTCTTCATGTTTATGTGCATTTGAATATGGGTTGCATATAGACCTCATGAGATGATATGTTGAACATTTATGTGATTGCATTCATCTCTAGCTGCTAGGTCTAGTTCCTATCTTCCTTATGATGTCTTGCATATGTTTTAGCTTGGAGTTGAGGTTCCTCCTTGGTTATGTGCATTTTGATGAAGTTGCATTGATGATTGGGTTGTTAGTTTTTCTCCTACTCTTTTCGTGCTAGCTGGAGTTCCATTCGAGGACTAATGTTCCCAAGGGGTAGATAATGTAACACCTCAGATTCAAAAAGGTAAGAAAATTTTAGTTTTTCTCAGACCTAGTGTCAAGACCGACGACACCATCTACGGCCCGTAGGTGGGACGAAAGTCCGTCGATGGTGGCGTGGTCCACGAGTTGGATTTTTCTAAAGATGTCTAGTTTCAGTACTTTTTGAAGGATCACCAGGACGGCCCGTCATCCATTCCACGAGCCGTAGATAGGTTTCGTAGGTGAGTCCACTTAGAAAAGAATTCAGGGTCATAAGTTGAGGACTACGACCATGACACATGGCCTGTCGATTGAACCATGGACCGTAGGTCAGCTCCGTCGTTCGTGGTTCAAAGATTTAGTCTCTGAAACCAACGGCGGCTGACCAAGAGGGTCCGTAGGTGGAACCAAAGACCATAGGTCTGGCCGTTGGTGAAGGACTTCAGTTGTTTGGAAAGAAAGGGATTTTGGGTCATCTTCAAATGGTCATATCTTTTAGAACAAAATGAATTAGGTGGCCCATGACCTATCAAATTAAAGATAATTGAGTCCTCTTTCCAATGCCACTAAGTTTGCTAAAATCCAAGCTCCGAGTAAAAAATTATGCTTGTTTCAGTAGAGCCCTCTTGGGCAGGCCATGAACCACGACCCAGTTGACGGGCAGTAGTTCAAATGACGGTCCGTCAGTCCCATAGTAGGTGGCTCTTCGTCAGTTTTTAAGTCAGGGGATTTTGGGTCTTTACCCAATTGTTTTAACTCAATACTATGTCGTTTTGCTCTCTATTAGAAGCCTATATTAATGTGTTTAACTCCCAAAACCCCTTTATTGAAATCATTCTCTTAAATTCCTAAAAGAAGAACAAGTCTTCCTCTCCAAATATTTCTCTCTCTAGAAAGCTTGAAGAAGAAGGAGTCAACCTAGGGTTTGCAAATTAAGTCTCCAATTCCACCATTGAAGTCAAGCTCTTGGTATTGAATTATGATAGTTTTCATCCATAGAGCCATTTCCTCCATGGAGTTCCCAAATTCTCCAAATTTGAAGTTAGAAATTCCCAATTGAAGTTTGGGTTTTCTTCTATGTCATGGGTTCATTTTTAAGGATGAGTTATTTGATTGTTTTATGACTACTTATGCACGAATTGAGATGATTCCATGTTTTAAAGATGAATCCACATGAACCCATGCTTAACCCATGTTTTCTAAGATGAGCTTGATTGAAAGTGGGTTTTGAATTATGAAAGGTAAATTATGGAAATATGCATGATCTTATGAAATTGATGACAATGTTTTAAGGATGCTTTGAGATTGAAGTATCACTGTTGTTGTTGTTGTGTTGTGAAAGGGTTTCTCATAATACACATGAAAGTATGAATGTGAAAGGTTTTCTCACATAAAGGATTCTTAGAATTGAAAGGTTTTCTCAACTAAACATTGAATCAAGATTTAATGAGCTATCCTAATGAAACTTAACTTTGATTGGGTGCTTAATTGTACCTTTCCATGGATGTCTTATGACTTAGCTTGGATTGGCAAGATGACGTACCCGTCCATGGATAATAAAGATAAGTATGAGATGATGACTATTCCGTAAAATTTATGCTTAGCACCGACAATATATTGAGATGGAAGCTCTCCCGTAGTAGAGGTCGGGTTTGCAGTAGCAACCTATGTGCCCCCATAGGATCATTGTCTAGATAGACACTAGCTAGTAGATCCACTTCAGCTCACCTATGGTCCTACCTTGGCAAGTAGGACAACCCTTTTCAGTGTGGGAGACACCAGGGGATCAACACACAACCTAGGCCGACCCTGGATACATCAAAATAAATCACATAACAATAAATCACATAACCGTCCAAACCATCTAGTAGAGTCAAGATAGAAGTTGTAGTCAACCTAGTCTTCAGTTCTTAGAAGCTTTTCTCACACTCATCTGACAATTGAAACTTGACCTTTTACTGAGTCAACTTGGTCAATGGGGAAGCTATGGATGAAAATCCTTCAACAAAACTTCTATAGTAACCGGTCAAACCCAAGAAACTTCTGATATCTATTGGAGAGGTGGGTCAGGGCCAGTTTTGTACTACCTCAATTTTCTAAGAATCCACTCGAATCCCTTTGCTAGATACTACATGACCAAGGATAGTGACTGATTGTAGCCATAATTCACATTTGTTGAACTTAGCGAACAGATGGCGATCTTTGAGAGTTTGTAGAACAACTCTCAGATGAGTCGCATGCTCTTCCTCACTTCAAGAATAAATGAGGATATCATCAATAAAGATGATGACAAACAAGTCCAAATATTGTTTGAACACCTTGTTCATTAAATCCATGAAAGCTGCAGGAGTATTTGTTAGTCCAAAAGACATAACTACAAATCCATAGTGACCATACCGAGTCCTGAAGGCTGTCTTTGGGATGGCACTATTTCTGACACTGAGCTGATCATAGTCGGATCTGAGGTCTATCTTAGAAAAGCAACTAGCACCCTGAAGTTGGTTGAACAAGTCATTAATCCTAGGGATAGGATATTTGATCTTGATTATGACTTTGTTCAACTGCCGATAGTCAATGCACATTCTGAGAGAACTGTCTTTTGTTTTCACAAACAACACTGGAGCACGCCATTGAGAGATACTAGGCTAGATGAAGCCCTTATCTAGAAGGACATTCAACTACTCTTTTAATTCCTTAAGCTCAGCTGGAGCCATTGTAACACCTCAGACTCGAGAAAATAGAAAATACAGCTTTCCAGAATCTAGTGCCAGAACCAACGAAAACCACCTAGGGACCATAGGTGGGGTCGGTCGTAGGGGTCCAAATTTTGATGGTCTTTGATCCCACCCACGGTCAACCAGTACGGTCCGTGGTTGGACCTACGGACCGTAGATGAGGGTTAGCATCCAATTAGAGGAAAATGGTTGTTGGGTCAACTTCAAACGTCATATCTTTTAGCAAAAAATTAATTAGGTGGGCTATGACCTATCAAATTAAAGATAATTGAATCCTCTTTCCAACTCCACATAGTTTGCTGAAATCCAAGCTCGGAGTAAGAAGTTATGCTTGTTTTAGTGAAGCCCTGTCGGGCAGAGCATGAACGACGGCTCCTAACGATGGTTGGTAGGTCAAACGACGGCCCGTCAGTCTTGTAGTAGGTGGCACTCGTTAGATTTAAGTCAGGGTCATTTTGGTGCTTTCCGCTATGCGTTGGGCACTTAAACTACGTTGTTTGATGCCTAAACTACGTCGTTTTACTCGGTTTAATCCTAATAACTTAGTCAGACATACCCAGAATCCTCATTTTCAAAAAATCATCCAAACTTGGAGCAAAAAGAAGAAGAAAAGTTGACCAAACCTCCCAAGAACAAGCAGCAGTGTTCTTCAAGTTTCAGCCTCGAAATCAAAGGATTTGTCCGTAGATTTCATCACCAGGTATGTAGGATTTCACTAGTGGGTTCCTTTCATCCGCTAGGTCCCTAGAATTCAATCAGTTCCTTGATTCTCCATATCTTGTTTAGACCTAGGGTTTCTAAAACCTTGTATATTTACTGTGATTTAGTTATTGTAGTATCCTAAATCGAAATAGCTTGTTTCTTGGAAAGTTTGCTTGATTCCTTGCATGAAACCCAGAATCCTAATTGAATAAATTCTCTTAGTTCACGAATTATACTTGCTAGGTCAGTTAAACAGATAATCATGCTCCAGATTTTGATGTCACATTATCAGTATATAAATATTGCATTCTCAGATTGCATGTCAGTATTTTGAGCTATTCAGTATTTCAATTACATTTGTGTCATACATATATTCTGTTGGGAGTACACTTAGCACCGAGTTGGACTATGGTTTAGCATACCCTCATAGTCCTAGAACTACGTGCCCCCCTAGGATTATAAGTCCCCTACGTTGGGCATCAGATTTAGTGATCACGTTAGTCATACCTTTATACCCCTGGCAAGGTATATTGGGTCCTCTAGATGGGGCGTATACATCGGACTCCACATTTAGCTCACGTGGTTTATGTCGGTTAATAGTAGCTCCCACAGCCAGACTCCTAGTGCATTTGACCAGGTTTTTAGTATATACATCATCATTCAGTTCAGCATGTTACTTTTCATGATTAGTACTTGGTTGCTGCATTCAGCTTAGCTTTTCAGTTATATTTCAGTATTTACATTCTTGCTCAGTTTATG
The DNA here is from genome assembly GCA_029582245.1 of Solanum etuberosum. Taxonomy (NCBI): domain Eukaryota; kingdom Viridiplantae; phylum Streptophyta; class Magnoliopsida; order Solanales; family Solanaceae; genus Solanum; species Solanum etuberosum. The sequence goes on along the minus strand of JAJONR010001462.1, from coordinate 68,563 downwards.
TCATTGCTCAGTTATTCTTTGTTCAGCTTGTATATATTTGTTCAGCTTAGTATTTATATCCTACATGCTCAGTACATTCAAAGTGTTGACGCATACTCTGTGCAACATCCTTTCATGATGTAGGTTCAAGTACTCAGCATCCAGATCAAACGTAGATCGATTCTCGGTCCGCATTCAGTAGCTTCAGTGGTGAGTCCTCATACTTCGAGGACAACAGACATGTTTTTCATTTTAGTCTTTATATTCAGTTTTCAGTTTTGTTAGAGTTAGTTGGGGGGCATGTCCCAGCAACTCAACTTAGTTAGAGGTTTTTCAGACAGAGTAGTAGAATCAACTTGAATTGTTAAGTTATCTTTCGGTTGTTATTAAACTTTTAGTATATTTTATACATTCAAACTAGTTGGGGGTTTCCCAATTTCAGTTATCCATTGTTTTAGTTTTCGCATAGTACATTTCTTATTCAGTTTTTCTCTGTATGCTTGATATATATCAGAAACAGGGTTAGCTTGGGGTCACTCGTGATCCTAGGTCCCGTGTTACGTTAAGGGGGTAGCCTTGGGGCGTGACAAACTTAGTATCAGAGCATTAGGTTCGAGAGTCCTAGGACGTCTCAAAGCCACACTTAATAGAGTCTCTTTCATGAGAGTGAAGGGGGCCACATCTATGAGGGGGAAGCTACGAAGTGTTTTAAGAAAAACTTCACTTTCTTTGCTATTCTTATCATGCGTGAGGTATGATTCAACTTCTCCTTTCTAATCCATCGTTATGCATTTCAGATCATGCATTTTAGTAGAGCTAACGCACGGAATATTAATGCACGCAATGCTAATGCAATTCCTCCAGGCCTGTACCATGAGGTTACGAATGCAGAATTTCCAAATGTGATCCAGCTCTTGGCTTAGAGTGTGGCCAATTAGAACAATCAACAGGCCACAGTCCCTGCAAACATGAATGGTGGATCAGTTGCAGCTAGGATTCGAGACATTTTTCGGATGATTGCCCCTGAATTTCTAGGGTTAATGGTTGGTGAGAACCCATAGAACTTCATTGATGAGGTTAAGAAGATTCTTGGAGTAATGCAAGTGACTGGTACTGAGAGTGTTGAGTTAGCATCCTATCAACTTCAGAATGTGGCCCATATTTGGTTCACTCAGTGGAAAGAAAATAGGGGTACGGATGTAGCTCCTCCGATTTGGGATTGTTTCACTGGAGCTTTTCTGGACAGGTTCTTCCCAAGGGAGTTGAGAGAAGCTAAGGCACAAGAGTTTATAAACATGAAACGGGGTTAAATGTCGGTCCAGGAATATGGACTGAAGTTCACTCAGCTCTCCAGGTATGCTCCACATATGGTTGCTGATTCAAGGGCACAAATGAGTAAGTTCTTATTTGGGGTATCCGATCTGGTGAAGACTGATTGCAGGACTGCTATGCTTCCAAGGGATATGGTTATCTCCATACTAATGACTCATTCTCAGCAGGTTGAGGGATATAAACTTAGGGAATTGGCTAAGGATAACAAAAAGGCCAAAACAGGAAACTATGAATACTCATTACAAAAGTCGGACGGTGGGAATCGCTCACAGTTGCAGTAGAGGTCTAAATCCCCAGCACCTTCATCAGCTGGTGCTCCATACCCCGTGTCTTGACAGGATCAGAATGGTAGGGCATTAGGATCTTGGTCTCAGGGGAGTGCTTCAGGTAATAGGACCTTTCCAACTTGTCCAAAGTGTGGTAACAACCATCCGGGCGAGTGTCTTGCAGTCAAGGAAGGGTTCTTTGGGTATTGTTGGTTTGGCCATAGGTTGAAGGATTGCCCTTCTTCCAGGCAGGGGCAAGGAGGTAACACCAATAGGGCTCATTCTACAGCTCCAGCAGCACCAGCAGGTCACCCAACTCAGCAGGGTTCTTCGTCTGGTACAGGTGGCGGTCAGTGCAAGAACAAGTTGTATGCTCTCCAGGAGTAGGAAGATTCTCCTGATGTGGTCACGAGTACGTTACGAGTCTTTCATTTAGATGTTTATGCATTGTTAGATCCAGGGGCTACACTGTCTTTTGTAACTCCCTATATAGCAGTAAACTTCGGTGTCAGTCCAGAAACTCTTTCAAAACCCTTCTCAGTCTCTACTACAGTTGGTGACCCAGTTAAAGCAATATGGGTATAAAAACATTTCCCTCTCACAATCTCTTAGAAAGTCACCTCAGGAGATCTTGTAGAGCTAGAAATGGTAGATTTTGATATCATTTTAGGCATGGACTGGTTACATTCCTGTTATGCCTCAATCGATTGTAGAACTAGGATCGTTCTGTTTCAGTTTCAAAATGAGCCAGTCTTAGAATGGAAGGGTAGTAGTTCAGTGCCTATGGGTCAATTCATCTCTTACATTAAGGCCAGAAAAATAATTTCCAAAGGGTATATCTATCAGCTTGTTCGGGTTATTGACTCAAACTCCAAGACCCCAAATCTTGAGTCAGTCCTTATAGTAAATGAGTTTCTAGAAGTGTTCCCATAAGATCTTCCTGGAGTTCCTCCCGAAAGGGAAATCAACTTCGAAACAGATCTCCTTCCAGATACCCAGCCCATTTCGATTCCTCCTTACAAAATGGTTCCAGCTGAGCTAAGGGAATTGAAAGATCCTCTAGATATGGGCTTCATCAGACCTAGTATCTCTCCATGGGGTGCTCCAGTGTTGTTTCGTGAAAAAGAAAGATGGTTCTCTCAGGATGTGCATTGACTATTGTCAATTAAACAAAGTCACAATCAAGAACAAATATCCTATCCCTAGGATTAATGACTTGTTCGACCAACTTCAGGGTGCTAGTTGCTTTTCTAAGATAGATCTCAGATCTGGCTATCATCAGCTTATAGTCATAGATAGTGACATCGCGAAGACAGCCTTCAGGACTCGGTATGGTCACTATGAATTTGTAGTTATGTCTTTTGGACTAAAAATACTCCTGCATCTTTCATGGATTTAATGAACAGGGTGTTCAAACAGTATTTGGACTTGTTTGTCATCGTCTTTATTGATAATATCTTTATTTATTCTCGGAGTGAGGAAGATCATGCAACTTATTTGAGAGTTGTTCTGCGAACTCTCAAAGATCACCAGCTATTCGCTAAGTTCAGCAAATGTGAGTTTTGGTTACAGTCTGTTGCTTTACTTAGTCATGTGGTATCTAGTGAAGGGATCCGAGCTGATTCTCAGAAAATTGAGGCAGTACAGCAGTGGCCCAGACCCACCTCTCCAATAGATATCAGAAGTTTCTTTGGTTTGGCTGATTATTACAGTAGATTTGTTAAAGTATTTTCATCCGTAGCTTCCCCATTGACCAAGTTGACTTAGAAGAAGGTCAAATTTCAGTGGTCACATGAGTGTGAGAAAAGCTTCTCAGAACTTAAGACTAGGTTGACTACAGCTCCGGTTTGACTCTACCAGATGGTTAAGACGGTTATGTAATTTATTGTGATGCATCTAGGATCGGCCTAGGTTGTGTGCTAATGCAGAGAGGTAAGGTCATATCTTATCCTTCTAGACAGCTTAAGGTCCATGAGAAGAACTAACCGACTCATTACCTTGAGCTTGCAGCCGTAGTATTTGCCCTAAAAATTTTGAGACACTACTTGTATGGTTTTCATGTTGATGTGTTAACATACCATAAGAGCCTCAAATATGTGTTCACCCAGAAAGAGTTGAATCTTCGTCAGAGGAGATGTCTTGAATTCCTCAAAGACTATGACATGAATGTGCTTTACCATCCTGGTAAGGCCAACGTAGTGGCTGATGCTCTCAGCAGGCTGTCTTTGGGTAGTGTAACACATGTTGAGGAAGAAAGGAAAGAGCTAGCCAAAGATGTTTACCGGCTTACTCGCTTAGGAGTTTTTCTTACGGACACATCAGATAGTGGGGTAATGAATGGATCAGAATCTTCATTGGTAGCGTAGGTTAAGGAAAAATAGGATAGTGATCCTATACTACTTCGGTTGAAAGGTTCAGTTCATCAGCAGAAAGTTGAGGTTTTCTCCCAAGAGGGAGATGGTGTACATCGTTACCAGGGTCGCTTATGTGTTCCTAATGTGGGTGAGTTTAGGAAAAAAATCTTTATAGAAGCTCATAACTCCAGGTATTCCATTCATCCAGGTGCAACTAAGATGTACCGTGACCTACGGAAAGTCTTTTGGTGGAACGGCATGAAGAGGGACATATCAGACTTTGTGGCTAAGTGTACTAATTGTCAACAGGTTAAGGTAGAACATCAGAAACCAGGAGGTATGACTCAAGAGATTAACATTCCTACATGGAAGTGGGAAGCGATAGACATGGACTTCATTACGGGTTCACCTCGTAGTCGTAGACATCATGACTCCATTTGGGTGATAGTGGACAGAGTTACTAAATCCGCTCATTTCTTATCTGTCAAGACTACAAATTCAGCGGAGGACTACGCCAAACTATACATAAGGAGATATTAAGGTTGCATATGGTTCCCTTGTCTATCCTTTCAGATAGAGGTCCTCAGTTTACCTCTCAGTTTTGGAAATTGTTTTAGAAAGGTGTTGGTACTCAGGTAAATCTCAGTACATCATTTCATCCACATACGGATGATCAGGCAGAACGTACCATTCAGACCTTAGAGTACATGTTGAGAGCTTGCGTGATGGATTTCAAGGGTAGTTGGGATGATCACCTGCCTCTCATAGAGTTCGCCTATAATAATAACTTACATTCCAGTATTCAGATGGCCCCGTATGAGGCACTATATGGGCGTAGATGCAGGTCTCTGGTTGGTTGGTTTGAAGTAGGTGATGTAGCCTTGATTGGGCCATATTCGGTTTATGAAGATATGGAAAAAGTTCAGCTCATCAGGGATAGACTAAAGACAGCCCAAAGTCATCAAAAGTCCTATGCAGATTTAACGAGAAGGGACTTAGAGTTTGAAATCGATGATTGGGTTTTCCTAAAGGTGTCACCTATGAAGGAGGTGATGAGATTTGGCAAGAAATGGAAGCTCAGTCCTAGATATGTAGGTCCTTACAGAATTGTGAAAAAGATTGGTAATGTGGCTTATGAGTTAGAGTTGCCAGCAAAACTAGCAGCGGTTCATCCAGTTTTTCACATTTCCTTGTTGAAGAAGTGTGTGGGTGATCTGACATCAATAGTACCATTAGAGAGTGTGGCTGTGAAGGATAGTTTCACTTATGAAGAGGTGTCAGTTAAAATTCTTGACCGTCAAGTTCGCAGGTTGAGAAATAAGGAAGTCGCTTCAGTGAAGGTTTTGTGGAGGAGTAAGTCCGTAGAGGGAGCTACTTGGGAAGCAGAAGCAGCCATAATGGCCAAGTATCCTCACCTCTTTCCTTCCTATTCCATTTCAGCTTGAGGTAATAGTCCCTCTTCAATCTCTCAGTTTTCTCTTGTGTAATTTAGTCTCAGTATCTCGTTCCCTCAGTTATTCTTGCATTTCAGCATATTTGCATGTTCATGGAACTAAGATCAGTCAGATATAAGTTTCTAGTACTTAGTGGTAGGAATTACAGCTCGTTCCCTCCAGACTCAGCTTGTTTAGACTTCATTCGAGGATTAATGTTCCCAGGGGGGAGATATTGTAACACCTCAAACTCGAGAAAATAGAAAATGCAGCTTTCCAAAATCTGGTATCAGATGCAACGAAAACCATCCATGGACCATAGGTAGAACCATGGACCATAGGTGGGGTCCCATGGTTCAGTCCCAGACTTAAAGGAATTTCAGAATCTAAAGATAAGACCTACGGTCGTGGTCCATGCTCTGTCGATGGACCCACAGACCATAGGTGCAGTCCCTCGTTGGGGTCTAAATTTTGATGGTCTTGGATCCCACCCACGGTCAAACAGTACAGTCTGTGGTTGGACATACGGACCGTAGGTGAGGGTCAGCAGCAAAGTAGAGGAAAATAGTTGTTGGGTCAACTCAAACGGTCATATCTTTTAGCACAAAATTTATTAGGTGGGCCATGACATATCAAATTAAAGATAATTGAATCCTCTTTCCAACGCCATCGAGTTTGCTAAAACCCAAGCTCGGAGAAAGAAGTTATGCTTATTTTAGTGAAGCTCTATCGGGCAGAGCATGAACGACGGCTCCTAACGATGGTTGGTAGGTCAAACGATGGCCCGTCAGTCCCCTGAAACCAAAAGTATGATTACCTGAAGCACTCCCCTGTGACTTAGAGCCTGATGCCCTTGATTTCTGATCATTTTGAAACCTGGGGGACGGAGCACTAGCTGATGAAGATGCTGGGGCTGTAGACTTTTGATGAAATTGTGAGCTATTCCCACCTCCCGACTTTTGCTGTGAGTATTCATAATTTCTTGTTCTGGCCTTTTTGTTATCCTTAGCCATTTTTCTAAGCTTTTCTCCCACAACCTGCTTAGCATGAGTCAATAATCTGGAGATATCCATATCCCCTAGAAGCATAGCCTTCCTGCACTCGGTCTTCACCAAATCGGATACCCTAAACAAGAACTTACTCATTTGTGCCCTTGGATCGGAAACCATGACATCAAAACACTTTGTAGCACGACTACCAAAATTAGGAAAAGGAAGAGTTTTACTTTTGCCTAATTTACAAGTAGAACAATCAATGGAGGCAACTGAAAATTGATTTTTATTTCCTAATAAACCAGAATTTGATAAATGAGACAACACAACAGAATTTGGATGTCCTAGATGCTTATGCCAAACCTCAGTCTTACTAGCAGTAGAAGTGCAAGAAAAAGATAGAACAGGAGGAATGGAAAAGTGTATAGGAAACAATCGTCCAACTTTAGGCCCCTTCGCGATTATCGTCCCCAACACCTGATCCTGCACAAGACAACCATTACGAGAAAAATTCACATCACAACTGTTATCTACCAATTATCCAACTGAAATAAGACTATTTGAGAGGTTTGGTGAAACAAAAACATTCTTGAAAGTTTGAGTAATGTCCCCAACCTTGGTAATGCGTAAATTACTACCATTGGAAATCTGTATTTGTGATGGACCTTGATACTTATGAATATTTTTTAGGATGCTCGTTGAGTTGGTCATATGATTGGAAGCACCTGAATAAACAATCCAAAAATTAATGTAACATCATTACCTTGTAATCCCAATGCTGAAAAGGCTGACAGGATCATTTGTTGTACCATTTCAGGAGTAAGAACTCGTCTTGAAGATGAGTTATCATTAGTGGAACCATTTATCCCAGCTTGAAAAGCATTGATCCTACGATTTTGAGGGCCCGTGGGACACTCTTTGATAATATGTCCTTGTTGTTTACAATAATTACAGAACTTCTTACTACAATTGCTAGCAATATGACCATATTTCTTGCAACTGTAGCATTGAGTTCTACTTATATCCCTGCCCTTTCCTTTACCTTGAGCAGCAAATGCAACAGTGATATCATTTTCTTTCATGAAAGCATTTTGTGTGACAAGACGTTGCTCTTCACGAAGTAATTCTCTAAAGCAAACATCCAAAGAGGGAGACGGGTCACGATTCATCAAGTTAGAGCGAACACTCTCAAAGTCAGAGCGTAATTTCATCAAAAATTAGTCTCGCTTGCTTTGCTCATGATCTGCCTGAATCACTGATAGAGATTCAATAGGTATTTTGGCATAGACAATATCTGTAAATTCAGCCCATAAGTTCTGAAATTCAGAAAAGTAATCCTGAACAGAAAGACTTCCTTGAGAGTAATTAGCAATTTCATACTCTAACCAAAAGCGTCTTGCTCTATTATCTTGGTTGTAAACCTTTTGTAAGTAATTCCACATGGCCTTAGCTGTCTTGTACGACCTGAGATTAAGAACAATAAGAGGGTCAATTGACCCTAGAATCCATGTCATCACCCGAGCATCTTTAGTCTTCCATTCGCCTGGCTTTGTTGCATCAGTAGGAACAGGATCACTTCCATCTATATGGCCCCATAGTTCTTTGCCGGTGACAAACAACTGAAACTGAAACTCCCAAGAAGAATATTTTTTTCTAGTGAAACGAACATCGAAGGATTCAAAGTGATGTGAATTCATGCTTTTGAATAGCTATGAAAACTACAAAGAATCAAGAAAGCAACTAGAATGACAAAGAACAAAATTTCCAGGTGGTAGGACTGATTGTTGATGAACTGTCAACCAAAAACCAAGATTTTCAAAAAAAATAAAATTAGAAGGAACCACAAATGACTCTATGAAACAAGACAACCAAGAGAAGGCTCTGATACCATGTCAATTTTCTGCTGAATGTCTCTCAAAGTGAGAGAGTCTTCCATTATATAGAGAAAATAAAGATTACACATCCCTAAAGATCCGCCATTCCTATCCCTAAAGATCAGCTATTCTATCTCTACAAATCTGCTATTCAATCCCTCTTAATCTGCCTTGCTATCCCTCCAAATCAACTATTCCAACACAATATTTATTCATTTGATTCTACAACAAATGTATATGATCATGCTAATTTATATCACTATATAATTATATTAATATATAAAATCATTTAGTTGTCTATCATGCTAACACCCAAAATACAAAATAAGCATGATAACGCTATGGGGAAGGGCAAAATGGTCATTTCCTAATTAAAACATAAGAAATAGGACATTACATGAGCCTATAGCCATTTTGGATAGGCGGATCCAAAAACTTAGGATCAAGAAGATTGCTTTAGTAAAGGTGCAGTGGAAGCACTATTTAGTTGGTGAGGCAACTTGGGAGACAGAGTCTGATATGCATGCTAGATATCCTTAAATTTTTTAGGCTCCAAGTACTTTCTTTTGCTTTATGATCAAGCACTAACATGGTTTTTAGTGGTGGATAATGTAATAACCCGGTTGGTCATTTTTAGAAATTTTTGTAAAATTATAATTTTATCAGCCCCGAGGCTTTTTTGATTGAGTTTTGAAAGTTGGTTTCAAATTTTGAGTGAAAGTTATGAATATTTTAAGTTTTTGGCTTTTAAAATGGTAAAGTGATTTTTTTTTTAATTTTTTTAATTTTTTTTTGTTAAACAGACCATACCCAAGGATCTTATCCCTCGTGGCGGTCAGGGGTTGAGCCAAACACCCCAAGCCTTAACATTAATAATACTAAAAGTTAAATACAAGGAGGGGGACATAAACCTTACCTCTGTCCTAGGTCGGAAACTAAATCTGTTTACCTACTAAGGAACATTAATTTGTTTCTGATACTATAAGGAAGCAACCTAGACAAAAGCCTATGAGAGCACTCCCCTCATTACAATAAGACTAGAATGCATAAATAAGGGAGACTCTCCCTTACAAAAGTAAGAAAAGAATTTAAAAAACCTATTCAACAGAGCTATAACTAATAAAGAGATAGCCTAGTTGAAAAGGTTAATAACACCAAAAATTATAGAGATTTCTATACATGAAGCATTTTCAAGATCATGGAGGTTGCTTGATTCTTTTCATCTTCTTCCTTCTAAAATTTGACAATTCTATGTGCTCTAATAAATAACTTCCTCTGGCTGCAATAGGCAGTTGATGAGCAGTGTATAGCTGCTGAATCTCATCAACTTTATGGCTCTGTTTTGATAGAAAATCTGTTGTGCAATTAGCTTCTCTATACACATGTTTACACAGGAAAAATTCCAACTGATTAGTGAGCATGAGAAGCTGTTTGAGGTGCTGCTGTAGTTTCCAAGGAGGTTTGATGCTATGATTGAGCCATTTTGTAAGTAGTTCCGAGTCAATTTCGAGAATAATCTTTTTGAAACCATGTTGTAAACACCAATAGATCCCATGAATTGCTGCTTGAGTTTCCACTTGGTTATTAGTACCTATGCCAAGAGGGATGATGAATGCATACACCATTTTACCATGTGAGTCTCGCAATATGTCTCCTCCGCCAATTCTGCCTAGGTTCCTTAAAGCACTGCCGTCTTTGTTAAGCTTATAACAGTCGATAGGAGGCTTCATCCACTTCACTTCTTTGACCATAACTTCCTGCCAGCACCCCTACGCCATTTCAGTGAGCTTAGTCCAACTGTTAGGGTAATGTAGATAGGGATAGGTGGTATTGAGTAGATGGATAATGTCTTTGAAGATTGAGAATTGGACTCTTGCAACACTTGATTGTTTGTTCCCATATTTCGCCCAACATCTATTCTTCCACAAATTCCGACAAATAAATATAGGAAAAGAGAGTGTATGATTGTTTTCTGCTCATCATTTCTGGAATCCATTCCCCACCATTTCAGCAGTAGATTATTCAGAGGGAGGTATCTGCGATTTGTCCCTAGCAAAGCTGAGAAAAAGACCAGATGTGAGCAGCAAAATTACCTGAAACAAATACATGGTCAGTGTTATCCCACCCAGTTATATTGCAGCAGGAGCCTTGAACTGGTTCTCTTCCAAACTTGGTGATAGTTTTATTGGTAGGTAACTTGATTCTCAATGCCCTCCAAACAAGAAAAGAAGCTTTGAAAGGGATATTTTTCTGTCAGGTATAACTGTTTAACTTGCTCTTGATTTTCTTCTGTCTGATCTTATCCCAGGCTGAGGAACAAGAAAATAATCCACTCCCAGTAGGTATCCAAACATCTTCATCAGGTACATTCTCTTGGTATTGGAAGGTTAAACTCAGCATCTTTGGAACTAGGAGTGGGGATGCATGCCTTCTCACCATTGATTCATCCCATTTACCATTCCTTAGGAATTGAGAAACAGTAATATTATTGAGGCTGGTGATGTTATTGCCATGAGGAGTTAGACTGCCTTCTCCCAACCAATTATCCCACCAAAACAGACAATTTCCAGAGTTTAGTTTCCATCTAATTTACTCTTCCACTGATTCTTTATTTTTCATCATATATCTCCACACAAGGGAATTTCCAGTATCAAATTTTTTCCCAACTGGATTGGACCTTTGACAATAATTAGCCTTAAGGAACTGACTCCACAAAGAATCCTTTGTCCTAAAAGACCACCATTGTTTGAATTGCAAGGATGTACATATGTCATTGAGGTTTCTCACTCCTATACCCCCTTCATCACAAGGGTAACTAAGTGTCTCCCACAAAGCCCAGTGATACTTTTTTCTTTCCTTATCCCATCCCCAAAAGAAGTCTGCAATCACCATCTTGATATACTTGATAGTGGTTTTGGGAGGTGAGATTGCAGCCATGGTGTGAATTGGCATAGATTGAAGAACATGTTTCACTAGAGTGACTCTGCCTCCAAAACTAAGAATTCATGATTGCCACCCACTGATCTTCTTCACCACTTTAGCAACCATGTCAGAATAGTAGATGATTCTTTGACCTCCAATGTACAGGGGACAACCCAAGTAAGTGATAGGGCTCTCCTTTTGAGTGAAGCCAATAGTTTCCTTGATAATTTGTATGATGTCAGGAGGGGTATTTTCAGGTACCATGAAATGACTTTTATTCTTGTTGATGAGCTGATCTGAAACTGCCTCATAAGTAGCTAAAGTTCTCATGATTAACTGTAAAGAATTTCTGTCTCCTGATGTGAATATGATCACATCATCAGCAAAGCTTAGATGGTTAATCTGAGGACCTCTTAGCTCCATTTGAAACCCCTGGTAATTTTGATTTTGGTGAAGAAAATTCAGCATTCTAGCAAGCACCTCAGCTCCCAGTATAAACAAAAAGGGTAATAAAGGGTCCCCTTGTTTAAGCCCTCTAGTAGAATGAAAGAAGCCATGTGTAACCCCATTCAAGATAATAGAATACCAGTTGTTGTTCATAGTTCTCAGAACCATATCAATAAACTGCTCACCAAAACTCATTTTCGTCATAACCATACAAGTGAAGGCCGAGGACACTCTATCATACGCTTTTGTCATGTCTAGCTTGATCACCACATTATCTCCTTCTTTAGGTCTCTTGATGCCATGAGTAATTTCCTGGGCCAACATGATGTTTTCTGAGATGCTCCTTCCCTTAACAAATCCAGATTGGTTACTTAAAATCAGGTTGGGGAGGATAGGAGCCAGTCTGCTGCACAACAATTTGGAGATGATTTTGTTGTTGAAGTTACTCAAACTAATAGGTCTGAATTCACTGAGTCTATTAGGATGATCAACTTTTGGGAGTAATACCAAGCAAGCATGAGAGATAAACTTAGGCATTTCATACCAACAGAAGAAGGGTTGAACACCCTCTAGAAGATCTTTCTTGATAATATCCCAACAATTTTGATAGAATTCCCCCCCGAACCCATCTGGACCAGGATCTGAGTTAGGATTTATAGAGAACACTACATGTTGTAATTCATCCTATGAGGGCATTGCTTGGAGGATAGTATTATGTTCTTCAGTAAACAATCTGGGAATGAGTCGTAAAATTTCTTCATTGATTTTGTTTTCATGACCAATGAAAATGTGCTGGAAGTATTCTCTAGCTGCTGTAGCAATATGCTCATCACCTTGGATGCATTCATCATTATCATTACAAATTTTGTGGATAAACAGCTTTCTTCTCCTTCCCCTCATGATGTCATGAAAGTATTTAGAATTGGTATCACCTTCCTTAAACCACAGGAGTTGAGTTTTCTGTCTGAGAATAGATGCTTCCAGCTTCATATACTTGATATATTCAGCATTGGCCTGATGCAAATTGGATCTGTTCTCTTCAGTATTGTTGGAAATAACTTCTTCTTCAAGAATTCTCACACTTTCTTCATGGTCTTTGGCAGTTTTAAAAATATCTCCAAACTCTTTTCTGGACCAGGAGCTAAGGGTAGAAGCCAATCTTTTCAATTTCTGATGAAACCTCTACATTGGATTACCAGTCACCTCATTGTCCCAACAGTCTTTGACAATATTGTTAAAATTATCATGCTCAGTCCAACAATGAAGGAATTTGAAGTATCTGATAATATGATCATGTCTCACTGTAACCTCCATAAGTAAATGACAATGATCTGATCCCACTGATGGTAGATGAGTGATAGAAGTCTGAGGCATATCTTTTAACCAAGCATCATTGACCATAGCTCTGTCAAGTCTCTTCCAAACTCTGCCTTCCTCAGCTCTCTGATTGCACCAAGTAAAGTTTTGACCATTGTAACTGTTGGGTTTTATTTGCCCTGATTTCTTACCATAAATAAGTTTTCCTTTTAGGAAAAGGTTTTAATATTTTACTAGTCCTTTTCTTGTAGGAAAGGTTTTAGGACTCTATATATATAGGTTTGTTCCTTCTAACTTAATTAACATTCACAATGTAGTCCTAGGGTTTTGAGAGTTGCGATTATAGAGGAGTATTTTTTGTACCTCCTTGTATTCCTAGTGAATTGGTTGAGGTTGTTTCTCTATATTTTGTACTCTCATATTTATAGTGGATTGCTCATCTCCTTTATGGACGTAGGTCAATTGACCGAACCACGTTAAATCTCTCTCTTTTGGTGTGTTTCTCGTTTGTCTTCTTACTCGTGGTCTTTCAAGGTTTGCTTTGCTAGCTTCCGCATTACACCTGCTTATTTCGGTCCTAACAAGTGGTATCATATTCATGGTTCAAGTATGGAACCATGTTAGAGATGGGTGTTCATCTTGGCGGGTGTAGTTCTAGCCGCAACCTTTTTGACAGTAATGAAGATTTTTTGTTGGAGAAATGTTTCAGAGAGGTTGTCTGTGTCGAGACGTAGATTTGATGGAGGAGATTATGGAGAAGAGATGCAATCTGTTGAAAATTATGTGAAGAAGGTGGACAAATTTATTTTGTCAGAAATTCAGGCCAAGGGGGAGATTTTTTGTGTTTTATTTGCCCTGATTTCTTACCATAAATAAGTTTTCCTTTTAGGAAAAGGTTTTAATATTTTACTAGTCTTTTTCTTGTAGGAAAGGTTTTAGGACTCTATATATATAGGTTTGTTCCTTCTAACTTAATTAGTATTCGCAATATAGTCCTAGGGTTTTGAGAGTTGCAGTTATGGAGGAGTATTTTGTGTACCTCCTTGTATTCCGAGTGAATTGATTGAGGTTGTTTCTCTATATTTTGTACTCTCATATTTATAGTGAATTGCTCATCTCCTTTGTGGACGTAGGTCGATTAACCGAACCACGTTAAATCTGTCTCTTTTGGTGTGTTTCTCGTTTGTCTTCTTACTCGTGGTTTTTCGAGGTTTGCTTTGCTAGCTTCCGCATTACACCTGCTTATTTCGGTCCTAACAGTAACCAAGGTCCATCAAACCACATGCCTCTACCACACTAAAAAATTCAAAGCTTTTGTTAATATTATAGGGTCTACCCCCTTGTTTTTCATCAATGGAAATAATAACATTAAATTCACCAATGGTATACCAGGAGATGTTCATATTGGAGAAGTGAAGCAACCTATCCCATAAGGATCTTCTGAGGTGATCTTTGCACTTTGCATAAATGAAAGAAGTCATGAATTTCATCTTGAATTCCACATGTTGCGAGACACAACTGATATGCTGTTCATCTGCCTCCAAGATATTTCAATCTACTTCAGCATTTCAGAATATCCATATTTAGCCATTAGGATTACAAGTAGCCTTGTCCATACTTAAATGAACTCTGTAACTGTTGAGTTGAGAATTATCTGCAAAAAGGTTCAAGAATAGTTATCATAGCAAGGTTATGAATTTTCTTGAGATTTTTTAGTCTTTCCAGAGATCCTTGAGTATTGATGCTTCTAGCATTCCAGCAAATGGACTTGATCATTAAACACCTCTACTCCTGGATCTAGTATTTGGCCTGCTAGATTTAGCAGATGTGCTGTGTGAAGCTTGCTTGTTGTATTGTTTAACTTGTTTCCTACCTCTAGGAGATAGGCCTTGTTGATTTGTGACTTCTTGAATTTCTTCTTGAAACTCACTTTGAAATGTATAACCAAAAGCTTTGATAAGGTGCACACTAGTTTCATCCTCATCCTCCTCATCTTCATTTTCTTGAAGATATTGTGTATCTTGGTCAAATTCATCCTCTGAGTGCAACACATCATATTCAGAATTATGTTGATGTAAATGCTGTGACTTGCCAGTCTGCTGCTGTTGCTTTTGACTGCACTATTTCACCTCATTTTGAGTTCTGAATCCCCTGTTTTTCTGTTTCTTTTTGCTGTCTCCTCTTGATGGAATCTCTTTTCTTTTTACTCATCTTACATTGAGATTCATTGTTGGAACCTTTCATCACAGATACATCTCTATTTTTCTGCATATTTTCATCATTGGATCCCTGTAATCCTTTTTTCACCTGTTTATTGCTTGGAGTGTTCTAATTTTTCCCCTCTATGTTACCAGCAGTAGTTACAGGTATTTTCTGATTACCAATATTACCTTTATGCCCCTTTCTATTACCAGTAATAGATATAGATATTTCCTGGTTATCAGTACCACCTGTTGGATCCTCTTTGGTAGTATGCTTACTCATATCTTGACCAGTATCAGAAATCTGTTTTTTTCCTTGATTCTCTTTGTGTGACTGATCTTGTATTGTGGTAGCAGGGGCTCTAAAGTCTCTACTATGTTCATTGTGAGTATTCTCATGCAAACCATGAGACAAAAAACCCCATTTGGATACCCTTCCTGCAGGTTAGAAGGTTACTCCTGACACCCTCCATCCAACATTCCTTCAGCTTCCATAGCAGCAGAAATAGAAATATCAAAGGGGTTTTGGGTTATGGGGAACATTGAGTCAATACTTGCGTTCTCTGTGCTCTTGTAGCCCTCTTCATGATCTTTCCCATTATTATGATACATGGTGTTTTGTGGTATTTGATTCCATACCTGATTCTTGATTACCTTGTTTCTCCTTACATGAAGTATTGATTGCTTGTTGACTGTTTTGCTCCTGTTGGTTGTTGGATTGATCCTGCACTTCAAGGTCAATATAATTGTTATGGGTAGGGATTGTAATTATACCTGAATGTATGTGAGGTTGTTGCTGCTTCGTATTCTTCATTTGCTCCTGAGGTGAGGAAGGCCTGCCCCCATTATTTACTTGATTTTTACTCTTCCTCCTTTGGACTTGCCAGTCTTCTTCTTGAACCAGATTTTCCTGCTTCTGTTGTGTCTGTTGGCTGGTTATTATTCCTGTGTTACCATTGTCTTTGGTGATGTCTTTCACAATGTCTTTTCTGTGATCACTCTTTTCATGTTCCCCTTTACTCTTGTTCTTTCTTTCTGCTTCCTGTTTCTTTCTTTTCCTGTAGTCTTCATCCTATTTTTTGACAGTGCAAACCTGTGTCAAATGACCTTGATGTTTGCAATACATACACTAATCCGGAAGACTTTGTATTGTATATCTTGCCATCTCCCATCATTGAGGTCCTCTTCATCAAATCCCATCCAAACATGTGGAGGTCTTTCTTTAGTGAGGTCGATTTGAACTTTAACTTTAGCTACACTACCCCTAGTTTTATGAGTAGAAGCCGTATCAAGATATAACACTTTACCGATAGGGTTCAATAGAGCTGTCAAGAATTCCTTGTTGTAACAGTGCCACGGAAGTTAAATAGGAACTATGGGGTTTCTTCTTCAGGTTTGAAGGTGGGGGTCCATGTTTGAATCCTCATTAATTGCCCCTCTATAGTCATCTTTAGCTTAGTCCACACAGTGATGAAATCCAATTCATTGTCCAAGTCAACATAAACATGCCGGGTCTTGAAATGATCTATTTTCACTCCTCTAGAAAGTTGAGTTTGAAGAATAAAGTTTCTTCTAATTAGTTCTACCTTAGGCATAGTGTTAGTAAACTTACCTACCAAGGTGAATTTGCACTTAGATTCCAATTTGATCATATAATCATCTTTCTTAAAAATAACAGCCGGCAACCCTTGCTTTGTGGTGATGATTGGACTTGTCAATTCAATTGGACTGTCATTTGTTGCCTGATTGTGTCTTAGTCGAGCAGCAAACAATTGAATGATCGTATATGGGGCTGGCTCAGGGACTAAGTCCTTCTTCCCATTATTTTGAGGAGGCTGTGGATTATGTGAGCTTTGAAGATTTTGAGGGTGCTGCTGGTTTTTATTGCCCTGTGCAATATTAACAACAGACTGATTCATATTGGTTCTTCGCTTCTGGAGATGAGAGTCATACCTTCCAAATTTATTAGAGACTTGAGGGTAGCCTTGCTGATTTGGGAAGCTGTTCTTCCCATTTAGTTGCTGAGTCGTAACATCTGTAGCTTGTTTGCCTGCTTCAAAGGTGTAGCATTTTTGCTGACTGGTTCATTTACACCATTGTGTAAATGACCATCAGTGTTAGTGTAAACAACTGCAGTAATAGTGGTATGAGGGGACTTACCTGGTTGCATCATGTTACCATGAATTTGTTGTTCTTTGAAACTTTCCCCTTCCAGCTCTTGTTGGGATTTTGCAGTAGAGGTGATGAAATTCTTTGTATTTTGGACTGTAGATAGATCTTAAGAAGGTGAATCCATTCCTTCACCAACATTTATGTAATTCACAACAGTTTGATTATGGGATTTAATTTCGCAAAGTCAATCCAACTCTTTCTCAGAAACTTCAATACAGATCGCTTCATCCTTTTGCAGATTCGATGAATTATAGGATGAGTTAGATGATGGTTCTTCTTGGATTTTGTTAGTGTTCTCACCACAATTCTGTAGACCTAGGTCCGGCGGCCGGACATGCTCTATCGGCGGCTCTTCTGCCATGCCAGCAGGGCTGCACTAGCCGTTAGTCCCTTGGCTAACTAGCCGTTAGTCTTTTCTCTAGGGAGAAAATTGTAGAGAGATGTTTTTTAGAGAGAGAAAAAATTCAAGAAATGAGGAAGCGATAGGGTAAAGTGATTAAAAGTGACTTTTAGTGTCTTTTGGAGTTTCGAGTGTCAGAATGAAATTTCGACAATTCCATCGGTCCCGAAATATGGAAATTGGTCTTAGAGAGTTGGGGGTTTCATATTCAGAGTCTTTTTGAGGATTGAGGTCCTAAGTTGGAAATTTGTGAAATTTTAACCTTTGGATTGACTCTGGTCGACATTCGGGGTTCGGATGTTTGGATCAGAATTCTAAGAGTTCCACTGCATTCAAGGGATGATTTTAGGCCTATGTGAGGTCTTGGTTGAATTTTCAGAGGTGTCGAGCTTGATTTAGCCTTTTTAGGCGTTATGTCATTTTCTTGAGACTCTCACGAGTTTTAGATCAAGTTTACATCATATTCATGTTTCGATGGTTCCATTGAGTTTGGAATCCCGAGTTTAATTGGATTGCATATGTGATTTGTATGTACGGGGTTCTGAGGGAATTCCGAGGGTCCTTTTGGTGATTTTGAGTTGGTTGTATTTTGCTAGTGTCTTTTATGCCTCGCTTTCACGAAGGGTCATCACTTTCACAACCTTCGTGATAGAGAGAGTTGGCTCGCATCCACGAAGGGGCAGGTAGTCTAACCAATGCTTTCGCGATGAACTGTTTGTGATCACAAGCTTCACGTTAGTGAAGACTGGTTCGCGAAGGCCGGGTTTTCTGGGGTTCACTTTTGTGAACCAGAGATCGCTTTTGCGACATTAGAGACCCGTTTTGGCCTGTCATTTTGGGGTTTTACCCCTATTTTTCCCCATTTTGAATTTTGAAGAACCCCTAGAGGCGATTTTGAACTGATTTATTGTGCTAAATCATTAGGGTAAGCCTTTGTGACCCTAACACTTCAATCCCCTATTATTATTTATAAATTTTAACATCAAAACTTGGGCTTTTGATTGATAAATGACTAGGTTTGACAAGAACTTGAGTTCTAAAATAAAATGGTGATTGTGAAGTCATTTTAATTCCTTTTTCGAAATAGTTTTCACCAATGATTTCCAAATTCATTAGATAACATTTTCAAGTAAAGATTTTTTTATTCAAACCTCAATTTTGGAATTGGGGTTTTGAGTTACTTTGACCCCTTTTTTAAAATTTATGATTTGGTTGTTATATCTAACATCTTATTGTGATTACCTGATTGAACTAGATTATGTGTCTTTGTATATTGTTCAGAAAGGGAAGACTCAAGTCTTGGATTGACTTTTGATTGAATTGAGGCAAGTGATCTTCTAAAACCGATAAAACTTGTAGAATCTTGTATTTCCGTTCATTGTGTATTGATTATTGAAAAACCTTGATGGCATTATTGTGTAGTTGAATTACTTGAGTTGTTGTCTCTTTCTTATGGTATAAAATTACTTATTTGCATCGATTGTTTTGCACCGTGATTATACATATGATGATTATGCCGAAGAAAAATATTTCCGACAAGTGATATTATATAAAGCCAAAGGAAGATGGTTCCAACTAGTGATATTGTACCGAAGAAAAATGGTTCTGGCTAGTGATATTGTGCCAAAGGGAAATGGTCTACTTGATACTTGTTGGTTGTTGAACTTTGATTGTTAAATTGTGAATGTTAAGTTTTGCTAACTATGTATTGTAAAACTGTTAGGTTTGACTGATTTCTATGCAGGTTGTAGTTTAAGGAGGTTCGGTTGGGATCAAAGAAGTACTCGTATTCTAGCTTAGTTTTGCTTTGTTTAGTAGGTTACTTGCTTAGTACCGTGTTGTTCGATAATCACTCCTTGCTTCTGCACTTGTGTAGGTTCTCAGTCCAGATCCGTGTTATTGCTCTTCTTCTATTTTTGAAGGTTTCAAATGACTTTGAGAGGCAACTTCTTGTCATCCCAACAAATCCTCTTGTTCCTTATTTTGTGCTTTGTTCTATTCTAGAGACAAAGATATTGAGACTTGTACTTCCAGGTTTTGGGGTTATATTAGAATGACTAAGTTTTTCGCTATTATGTTATTCTTGTTTTTACTTTACGTATTTCTTTCATGTTGTTGAATTTGAGGCCGACTTGTCTTGGTGGGAAGAGAGTTGTGTCATTACGTCCAGTTTTGGATCATGAAATTTATGGTCTCTATTATTGGAACATGAAAATAAGGATTATCCTTAACCAAAAGGTCTTCGTCCTCTTTATTTCTTTCCATGAAGAATAGGCATGTGGCCTTGAGCCATGTTGAACCTGAAGGACAAACATCAAACATTAGAATGAAAATATATATAAAAAAATTTAAATTAAAATCTTACTTTATTGATCATTAATGTACACAAACTTACAAATTAGATTTGACAAAAATATACAGTAAGGAAAGACTAGATTCTAAGGGTGTGTTCTATATATGAAGGAAAATGTTTTCTTAGAAAATAAGTAGATTTCTTACCATTAATTTTGATCTTATGTGCGGTAGATATGCGAAAATATTCTCCTCAAATTATTTATACATAATCTAGACAAATAGTACTATGAGAGATGGGATGGAGTACTTTATGGAGGTAGGGTGAAAATGAAGTACGTTGGAGCTTGGAGTGTGAGAGGAGATGATCAATATGGATTGCCACTTGTAGAACTTTGTTTTTCCTATTTACACTGAGGAAGTAATTTCCTCATCCTTTTTGTAACTTAATTTCCTAGAGAAAATATTTTCCTATCAAAATGCCATTGACATCATGAAGTTTCTTTTGGAAATAATATTCTACAAATTGTAGTACTTCAATTCCCTTTGATAATCTTTACAAAATGTCAAAGTTCATTCCATAGAGGCACCCATTGCAGGCACAGAATCACTAACTTTGTGTCACTATTTTTCTGTCACATACAATTTAGTATTCTGAATACTAACAATAAATGTTGAATCTTTATAAAATTTATTTCTAGTAAAAGAGGAAGTTTTTATATTCTTTGGTGATAAGGCACAAGTACCCCCTAGACTATGACCGAAATCCAAGAAACACACCTAAACTGTACTAGGGTCCTATTACCCCCCCCCCCTCCCCAAACTAATTTAAAATGGAATAAATACACCACAAACGCTGACATGACATAGAGAGTTTGTACAATCTCTTGAAGGCAAGTGATGAGTGCACAAATTGGATACATGTCATTTTTTTATTGATAACTTTATAATTAGTTAGTACACATATTTATTGATTTTAAAACGTATATATGTTAAATTATTTTTATTTCTTTCTTTGTAAAATATTTATTTTAATTTCTTTCTCACTTTAACCTATTTTTAATTAATTAATTATATTTTCACTTTAAATTATTTTTATAAATTTATGTGTATTATTTTTTTAAAATAATTTTAAAATGTTCTTTAATTTTAAGGTTTTAATTTTTTTTTATGTTTTATGTGATTTTCTTCACCGAATGAACTTTTAATGTTAAACTTCAAATAATTTCCAAATTCAAATGGAGTAGAAAATCAAGAGGTTTTAATCTCCAGAAACCAACAATACAACATTGGTTCTAGTTAGCGATGAAGTTTTTATAATCTTTAAATCATTTAGCCTTAATATTCCTGGCGAAGTTTTATATTCTTAGAACCAAATGCACATTCAAATATATCGGGTTAAGTTTTCTTATATTCTTCAAACCAAAGGAGTAGAAAATCACAAGATTTTAGTCTCCATAAATTAGACACAATCAAATTTCACATGGAGTGGAAAACTACAAAACAAATTTAGTCTCCAAACAGAATAAAAATATATTATGAGATCATCACAAATTAACATCTATCCTAACATTTATGAAATAAATCTCATAACTTATAAAGGTGAAAAAGAAATAAACAAGGAAAATAAAGATAGAACTCAAGTTTTAGTCCCATTGAATCATATCTATCTGACAATAATGATGATGTCATGCAAGTCACTTTTCTTGTTGTCAAACTTCACTTGGATCTTTATATATGATTGATTTCTTTGGATTAAAATCATAGAAAGATGCTTACAATATTGGATGTAACACACAAATGTATTTCTCTACCCAAGTTTACCACAACGGAGAATAAAACTATTAAGTCAATAACAAATTATTTAACTTAATCATCTTTAATTTGATCAAGGTTATAGTCAGAAACAATAAGAAACTACTCTGTAGCATCAAGTGTAAGATTCCTTCATCATGTACTTACTTGGACATACTAGAATCATATAAATACCACAAAAACGACGTTTACGATATATTGTACCCCAATAAAAAAATCTGTCCAAATAAATCATAAGAACACAAACTCCTACTTCCATGATCTATTTCCCTCCATCAAAAGAATAAAAAAATATCCAAAAATAAAATAATTTCCTTAAAATTGTAGTTCAACCTATATTACTAAGATACGTAGAACAATAATTTTGAAGAAAATGGTAAGAAACAACAAAGTTTAAAGAATACTTTAAAAACTAGCAACTTAAAACTAGCAAAGAAAATAGAATCTAAAACATATTAGAAATAATTTTAAAAAAAATATTTTCTCACAGAAGAAAATCGAGCCCGCATAGTGTGTCCTTCAGGAAATTATTCCTCTCAAGTACCCGAGGTTAATGAAATATATCCTCCCATAATATAACGATCTTACTCACCGGTGTATCGATACCTAAAATGATGGTGTCAGTGAACCACTCAACAATAGTAAAGTATACTTATAATACTAGTACTAGATTTAATAGAAGAAGGAAACCCCTCTATTAACAGACAAAAAAGAGTAGTGTGAACAAGTTTTTATTGCACCTTATCGAAAAGGTCACAACCCTTTGGGAAAATTCAAAAGTCATAACCCTTCGTAAAAGTCACAGCCTTATGAAAAAGTCACAACTTTTCATAAAAGTCACAACTGTTCAGTAATGTCACAACTCTTCATAAAAGTCACAACTCTTCGTAAAAGTCACAATTCTTCATAAAAGTCAAAACTCTTCATAAAGGTCATAACTCTTAATTTTTTATGTACACCTTTTAAAACCCAACAGTCACAAAATAGTTCCTTTCTATATATGAAAATGAAAAGACATATACTTGTCTCCTTCCCTATATATAGACCCCAAATCTGTCTTCTTCTCCCATAGGTTTATTTGTGACTGATTTAAGAATTTCGATTAGAAAAAAAAAGAGAAAAATATGCGTGGAACAGATGGTTGTCTTGTCAAGTGTTCTTTAGTCCCTTTTACAACTCCAAAAAATGACACTAGGGACACTTCCCCCACTATTGTTCTGGATCAATGAGTATTCTTTTACAATTTTAATTCATTTTTCTTAGAATTTTTCATATAAGTTATAAGCTTATTGTCTTGACCTGTCCTCATGAGTCAATTTTTTATATATGAAATCATCAATTTCGATTTACTCAATGTTGAGCGCTCTATTATATTTTGTTCCCTCCAAATGTCATGGGGTGTAATGTGTCATAATAAAATATTTTTTCTCCAATGGCCTTTTTCAAGCGATCGTTTAAATTATATCTTTGGTTAGCCAAGTGGACTAAATTTATCTACAAGAAAAATATTCATCTACCTACTTTAAGAGAAGAATTTAACCATTGAGATAAAAGAAGGACAAAATTTATAGAGTGGCCTTAGAAAAGATCAGACGATGCAACCCATTGCGTCCTTATAGAATCCTTCCCTAATGAACTAGCTAGCTTTTGAGATTGATTAAATCTCTCTCGAGATTAGTTCCCTTTTCGTACAATTTGTTGAAATGCTCAATTCTTTGTTGGAATACTAATTTGGAATTTAATTTTTTTGTGTGTGTATAGTGGTGATCCAACAATGTATGAGTCATATTGGAGAAAAATAGGAAACAAGTGTGACATAACATTCCGTGGTGATGATTCATTGAGTTATTTTGCTAATGGTAAGAGTTTGTGTTGGTTCTTAGAGTCAAAACTAGAGGAACAAATTAAGAGGCTGCACAATGTAGTTGAAAATGCAATTGTGGATGATCATTATATTGTTGTGGCACTGGATCAAGCCAGCTTGTGCAGGCTGCCCTTTATGCTCTTTCTCCGTCTGATCAACCTGAACCAATCAGTGTAGTTTCAGATACACCTTTTTATTCGGTACACATTTATACAATATTTTTTTTATTTAAATTGTAAAGGATATGCTATGCTCAATAAAATTAGTAGTTTGATGTTATGGTTCTTGGTACATGTTAGATCCATTAAATATAACATTTTTTTTCTTTGCTGGGTTTTAAATTTAAAATTTCAGGATTCACAATCGACTTCAATAATCACTAGGTCACACCCTTAAATACAACATGAATCATAATTCTCGGAACACATAATGTGCCCTACTAAGTCAAATTTAAAAGTGACATTTTTCGATCAATTATTAATAATTTTAGTTTTTTTGCAGGCATATCCTGATCTGACTGATTTTTTGAGGCCAGGACTACACAAATGGGCAGGAGATGCCAAAACTTTTGAGAAACATGGACCTTATATTGAGTTGATTACATCTCCAAATAATCCTGATGAGATTATTAGAGAGCCTGTAGTTAATGGAGTTCAAGGAAAATTAATCTACGATTTAGCTTATTATTAGCCACAGTATACTGCTATTACCTCACTTGCCAACCATGATGTTATGCTCTTTACTATTTCCAAATGCACTGGCCATGCTGGTTCCAGAATTGGTAAGTTTTTCAAATATTAATTACAAGTGAGATCACAATCAAAAAATTAGAACATATTTCAATTTATCACTTATTATAATTTGATTTGCATGTAGTTGGGCACTTGTTAAGGACAAAGAGGTGGTAAGGAAGATGACAAAGTTCATGGAAATTAGTACAATTGGTTTATCAAAAGAAGCTCAACTTAGAGCTGCTAACATTTTTGATATGGTCTCTAATAGCTGTTTGGATTTCACATTGGAAAATTTCTTTGAATATAGTCAGTCTCTTATGATTGACAGATGACAGAGGTTAAGACAAGTTGTTATGGACAATGACCTTTTTGTCGTCCAAAATTACCCTCCTCATTATTGCCTCTTCACAAAAGACTTGTGTGAATCACACCCTGGTAATCACAAAAATATTACAACGTAACATTTTCATTTTAGTTTATTTAAAAAATAATGCAACCTCATATACCTGAAATTTATTTACTTTTTAAACAATATTATCGATATATTTTTTAAAAAGTTTTCTTTCTTTTGAATTTGAAATTCATATTATTTTTTTGAAACAACTTTTGCATGGCTAATTTGCAAAGGAGGTGAAGAGGAGGATTGTCAAAAGCTTCTTAAAGAACACAAGATTCAAACAAGGAGTGGAAGAAGATTTGGAAGTGATTCAAGAAATGTTAAGATAAGTATGCTTAGTAGAGATGAAGACTTTAACATTTTTCTGAAGAGGCTTATGACTATTCAAGGATCTACAAATAGAAAATAAGACATTTATGCATGAAATGTTACTTAGAGTGATATTTTCATTTTCTTTTTGAAGCAATGAAACTTTGATTTTTGATGTGTTGAAGAGTAAAATAATTTTCCTTATTGATAGAACTTCATTGATTAATGCCAAAAAGTTAATTGTTCTATTAATTTTTGTGATATTAGATGTGAAATGTCTATTCTTCAATTAACTCAAGTGTGTGTTAAAGTATGTTATATTTGAATTATTTTTAGAATTGTATTACTGTCAAATATGGAGTAACAATACATACTCAACATGATATATTGATAATTAAGTAATGTAACTAATTAAAGATTAAATGTATTTAATGAAATATCATAAGGATCAAAATTAAAATTAATTTATATCTAGAAGAAAAGGAAAAATAAAAACCATTGGTGTGAACAAATGAAAGAGAGATAGAAACCCCACTCGTTCATAACAACATTACAAACAATGCTTTTATAGATATCAAAAGATATTTCTAGACTCATACCTCATAAATGATTTCACGCACAACATGTCCTTAATAACCAAAAAAACTAAAGTCATGCATAGACAAAGGTGTAACAACGTGAATAAGGTTAACACATAAGGCTACAGTTAATGCTCATATCAACAGATATCAAGTTACACAACACAATAAATCTAGTCAATGCAATGTAATAGGATGATGAAATGATGTGGTGGAATCAAGGTCGTCGCACAACCTATTGTATACACCTTGCCAAGCTTTAGCTTCAAGAAAAAGACCCATGGGGGACTCGCAGTTCATATAAAAATCTCAAAATTTCAATATCTCATCAACTTGTCACCTAGCTCGTGGTCAAGGATAAATGTAAGGTGTCTCATTTTCTTTCTAAAATAAATATCTTTTCTCCACTTTCTCATTTTTCCATGAACAATGATATGTCAAATGAGGATGAATGCATCACAACACATACACCACAAATGCATAATCAATTCATCAAGGATTTTGAATCTCTAACCGACGCTCAGAATTAAAAATATTGACCAAAGTCAACCATACTAATAATTCTCAAATCAAAAGGGTCAAAAGCACCAAAAAAACACACCCGATCGCATCGGAGACCACACCAACCATTCCCAAAACACAAACTAAGCATGATAACACTAAGGGGATGGGCAAAATGGCCAGTTCCTAATTAAAACATAAGAAATACGACATTACATGAGTCTATAGACATTTTGGATAGGCAGGTCCAAAAGGTTAGGATAGAGAAGATTGCCACTATTTAGTTGGTCAGGCAACTTGGGAGAAAGAGTCTGATATGCATGCTAGATATCCTTAAATTTTTTAGGCTTCTAGTACTTTCTTTTTCTTTATGATTGAGGACTTACATGGTTTTTAGTGGTGGATAGTGTAATAACCCGGTTGGTCATTCTTAGAAATTTTTGTAAAATTATAATTTTATCCCTTCTGATATTAACCCCGAGTCTTTCTAATTGAGTTTTAAAAGTTGGTTTCGAACTTTGAGTGAAAGTTGTGAATATTGTAAGTTTTTTGGTTTTTAAAGGGTAAAGTGATTAAAAGTGATTTTTAGTGTCTTTTTGAGTTTCTAGTGTCAGAATGAAATTTTGACAATTCCATCATTTTTTAAATGTGGAAAATTGTCTAAGAGAGTTGTTGGTCTTATATTCAGTGTCTTTTTGAGGATTGAGGTCCTAAGTTGGAAATTTATGAAATTTTAACCTTTGGATTGAATCCAGTCAACATTCGAGGTTCTGATGTTCGGATTAGAATTCTGATAGTTTCGTTGGATTTGAAGTATAATTTTAGGCCTAACTGAGATCTTCGATTAATTTTCAGAGGTGCCGAGCTTGATTTTGCCTTTTTGGGCATTATGTTCATTTTCTTGTGTCATGACCCAAGGTAGCCCCTAGGCGTAACATGGCATATAAGACCCCGAGAGGCCCCATACAAGCCACTTAGATTTAAACATACAAGACATTGAATAAATAAATTAAACAGTTCCAACATATAAGAGTTTTATAAAGAAAAGCAGAAATCTGAATATCCTCTCAAAGTCATCTAGTACATAAGAGTTTTATCGGGATGCAGCCGGTACATCAAGTTCCAAAACTGAAAGTAAAGAAAAAAGGGAATCAAGCTCAGTCCTCGGATTATGAGGACTCACCACAACTCGGAATCTATCCAACAACCTCTAGCCACGAAACTGGGAATTCTGAATGTCAGACCCTACATTTGGGAAAATGTAGGCATGAGTATGCATTAGTACAAAATATGTACCAAATATGATAGCCATGCATAAAACAATTGAAAACACACTTAAAAGAGATACCTTCATGAGATGCCATGACGAAGCTAAAACATGAGATAAAAAGTTAGAAAACATGAGTCATAAACCATGGTCAATGCACATAGTCATCATCTTAAACATGTATGAGATACTTCCTTGAAGTAACCTTAGTTCATCATAGCTTTCTTGTGGGAGGTAGCCTTAGCCGACATATAAGACCATGTGAGCTATTATCATGGAATCCGGTGTCTCCCACACCGAAAAGGGTTGTCGTACTTGCCAAAGTAAGGACCATGAACTTCTAGCTTATATGGATCCACTAGCCAATGTCTATCTAGACAATCCGATGTTGGCACATAGTTTATGGGACACGGGTAATCACCATTTATCCAGTCGGTACTAAGCTTAACTTCCATGGAATAGTTCTTGACTATATTCATCTTATATTTTAAAGGAACATGGGTAATCACCTCTTGTCCTTACATCATGTGACATGTGTATCGCTTCTTGTCTTTCATTTAGAGGCCATGGGTAATAGCCGCTTGCCTCATTCATAGAATAGCTTCTTATCTTTGATTCATTTTAGGTGAGAAGACCTATCAACCTTAGAATCCTTTATATGAGAAAACTTTTCACATTCATGCATGAAGTAGTTATGTGTGCAATCCTTTCACAACAATTAACAATAACAACAACATATATGCTTCACTCTCAAAGCAACTTTCATCATATCTCATTATTCTCATAAGAACATGCATTATTCTATAGTTCTCCTTTCATAGTTAAAAACCCACTTTCAATCATCACAATCTAAAAACATGGGTTAGACATGGGTTCATGAGAATTCATCATAAAATCATGTAATTATCTCAATTCATGCTTGATAGATCATAAAACAATCAAATAAATTCATATTTAAAGGAACCCATGACATGGAAGAAAACCCTAACTAAATTGGGGAATTCTAACTTTGTAAATTAGAGAATTTGGGAACTACATGGAGGAAAGGGATCCATGGATGAAAACTATCATACCTCAATGACAAAAGCTTGCCTTCAATGGAGGAATTGGATACTTGACTTGAAACCCTAGGTTGATCCCTTCTTCTTCAAGCTTTCTAGAGAGAGAAATATTTTTAGAGGAAGACTTGTTATTCTTTAAGGAATTTTAGAGAATTATTTCAATTGGGGAAATTTGGGGTCAAAAACACTTATATAGGACTTCTAGGTAAGGGAAAAATGACATAGTAATAGGATAGAATAATTAGGAAAAGACCCAAAACCCCCTGACTTACAGCAGACACAACCCCCCAAATGATGGTCCTCAAGAGCCGTCTAAGGGACCACGAGCCATTTTGGTAGTTGTGGTCCTTTGACTAGTGGATTGGGACGAGACCCCTCCTGGTGGGGCACTTTGACGATGACCACCACGGCCCGTCATCCTCACCATGGGCCGTCAAGGCCTTCGTGGGAGGGATGCTGGCCATGGAAACCACTGCGAAGCTCCCACGAGCTCTTTCACGAGTTGTCTCCCACACCATGAGCTGTCAAGGTCACTGCGGGAGGAATCCCTGCGAGGCAGTCCTGGGGGAAGCTTACCACGAGCTCTTAAACAGACCCTGGTTCCCTTCACGGCCCGTGTGGGGCTTCATGGAGAGTCCCATGGTTCGGTTTTGACTTGTGAGTTTCCCCATTGATTCTTTTTTTAACCTTTCTAGAATCCGAGGTGTTACATTATCTCCCCCTTGGGGTCATTCATCCTCGAATGAGATTCAAGACATCATAAGAAAGGTAGGAACTCAAACCTAATAGCCCAATATGCATGCAATCACATAGGTGCACATATCCGAGGAGGAAACATCAACTCCAAGCTAAAGCATGTTCAAAACATCATATCATAAAGTCCATATGCAACTCATACTCAAATGCACATAAACCTGTAGAAATCAATCAAGTAACTCATTTTCTCAAAATTTAAGCTTGTGATGACTCATGCATAATGAGGAAATCATGGGAATATGTAAGCCACATTACACCTAATGAGTAAACCATGAGGAGCTAAATACCTCAAGCTTGAGTAGGGACGGAGGGAAAGAGATGAGGATATCGGGACCTCATATCGGTCTCGGCCTCAAAAGTAGCACCCTCAACAAGCTGATTTCTCTAAAGAACTTTTACGAAAGAAACTTCTTTATTTTTCAACTTCTTGACTTGCCGATCTAAAATCTCAACCGGAACTTCCTCATTTGAAAGATTCTCCTTAACTTCAAAACCTTCAAAGGAAATTATAGATGTCGGATCTCTGACACATTTCTTCAACAATGAGAAATGCAAAACCGGATGTAGTAATGCAAAGTCTCTAGGAAAATAAAGTTCATAAGAAACTTTGTCAATACGCCTCAAAATCTGATATGGGCCCACATATGGGGGACTAAGCTTCCCTTTCTTGCCAAACATCATTACACCCTTCATGGGTGTAACACCCCGGAGATTAGTAGGCTAAAACTAGAGTTAAACGTGAGGGTTAAAGTCAAGGAGTTGGGCAAGGGCCAAGGGAGAGGACTAGAGCAGTCCACTCTCCCCTAGACACTGCCCTAGTGACCACGAAAACCACACGACTTGTGGTAGGGACCACGGCTCGTGGTGTGGTCCGTGGTGGGCTAGGCAGTGAGCTTGCCAAGCTCCCCAAAAAGAGACCCTCCCCCACGAGCCACTTGACGGCTCATGAAGGCCACCATGGGCCGAGGGGTCGTGGTCTTCACTTAGCCTCAAGGGGGCCAAGTCATGAAGACCTAGCCACTGCCTCAAGGTCCACGAAGGGGACCACGGCTCGTGGGGCCTCTAGTGGTCCCTGGGTAGCCCACCTAAAATGAGGGTTATTTTAGGGAGTTCCTTTTTAAGTTAGTATTAAGTGAGGTCGTTTTGCCTTAGTTTTATACACCTATATAAGCCTTTTTAACTCAAAATACACCCATTAACCTCATTATTTTTCCAAAACCCAAATCAGATCCCAAAAGTTCATCTTCCCCAATTATTCTCTTTCTAGAACTTGAAGAAGAAGAAGAAGAAGGAAGTTTGAGCTAGGGTTCAAGAAGCAAGGTCTTCTACTGAAAATCATTTGGGTTTCATTGCTAAGGTATGGTAGCTCTTTATCCATGGATAGTCTTCAACTATGGAGTCCCTTCAAAACTCTAATTTCAAAAATAGAAATCCCCAAAAGTTAGGATTTGATTCCAAAGTCATGGATTCCTTTCAAAATCATTTCTAATGGTTGAATTATCATATATTATGAATGAATTGATGATTTCCTATGATTTTTATGTTGAATCTTCAAAAAACTATGAAACCCCCATATTTCTCAATTGTGATCTTGTGATGTGGGTTTGTTGATAATAGAAGAATGTAATGAAACTATGCATGTAGTAATTGGGTTACTTAAATTATGATGATATCCATGTCTAATGTAGAATGCTAGATGTGTTGGTTAAATATGAGCCTTGAACCTTGAAAAGACAAAGTATGAGAATTATGCAAGTTTCTATGAAAATTATGTATATGCTTTAAGAACACTTTGAGAGTGAAGTGTCTATGATTATGATATAGTTGTTGTGTTGTTGAAAGGATATTCTCATATACACACTTATGCATGAATATGATATGATGTGAAAGGTTTTCTCATAATATGATGATTCTAAGGTTGAAAGGCTTTCTCACCTATTGAATCTATATGTAGACATGGACGGTGAAAGGATATTCTCACGTATTATCTAAGAGCTATCCTATGAATTTTGTTAGATTGAGTATCAAGACATTCTTCCATAAATATGATTTAAGTCAATACTTAATATGTACTCCGTGGGAATAAATGCTTAGCATCTAGTGGATATTGATATTAGATGGGAGCCCTCACGTTAGTTGAGCCTGAGTTTCTAGGAGCAATCACTTGGGATGGAAGCCCTCACGATAGTAGAGGCCGGGTTTCTAGTAGAAATCCCCTTATCCCATAAACTATGTGCCCCCATAGGTATTTAGCTAGTGGATCCACCTAAGTTAAGAGTATGGTTCTACCTTAGGCAAGTAGACACCTCTTTTTTGGTGTGGGAGTCACCGGATTCCATGTTTAGCTCTCATGGTCTCATGTCGGTTAAGGCTAGTTCCCACAACAACAAATAGGAATAAGAATATGAAGTATGAACTATGGTTACTCAATAAGCTTTGTATATGAGTTCTCCAAGGCTTTTATGATAATTATGACTATGTTGGTTATGTTTATGGCTTATGCTTTTCCACTATGACTATGATGATGTTTAAACTTAGTAAATTGCATACTTTCAAATGCAATGTCCCTTTTAGAATGTTTTCAAATGTTTTTATGCATGGCTATCATATTTAGTGCATCTTGGTTCTAACGCCTACTTTTCCTACATTTTCCCCAAGTGTAGGGTCTGATTCTCGAGGTGATCATTCTAGTGGCTAGTGCTTGGACTTGACTATCTTTCAAACTTGTTGGTGAGTCCTCATGGTTCGAGGATGGCTATTTTTCATGGTGTAGTTTCGTTTCATGTATTTCCCTTTTCAGACATGTTGTATGGACTAGGCCCTATTTCATTCTAATATTGTAATAGATGGCTATGTTGAGACTTAGAGTCTAGACTTCCGCTATTCTTTTATGAAAATTTTAGACTTGAAATGCATTTTACTATTATTGTTCTATTGCTTATGTTATGATACACTAAGTGGCTTGTATGGAGTCCTTCGGGTTCTATACGCCATTTTACATCTAGGGGGTACCCCTGGGTCGTGACAAACTTGGTAATCACAACACAAGGTTTAGAATGATTCTAGGATTATTTCTCATAAGGTACGTCTAGTAGAGTCTTGTTTATGAGTGTGAAGCGCGCCACATTTATGAATGAGAAGCTACAATATGCTTACGAAATTCCACTTCTTTCATCACTCTTAAGTCACGCAATAGAGTTTAACTCTATAAGGTCTTTCTTCTAATCCTTACTGAATGTTCTATAGGATATAACTACTTGAAGGACTTTCGCAAGAAGGAATGAGGAAGACAATGTTGATCAAGGAGCTCCTCCTCAAGCTCCTCCTCAAGCTCCTCAAGCTCCGATTGATCCTCTAGTTGAGAATGTTACTTATGTGGAATTTAGGGTGACTATTCAAGTTTTGGCTCAAGCCGTGATGGCTTAAGCCAATAGAGAGGTGATTTCTCCCGTGAACCCTAATGTGAATTCCACAACTTCAAGAGTGAGGGACTTTGCTAGAATGAACCCTCCATAGTTTTATGGCTCCAAAGTGAAGGAGGATCCCAAAGGATTTATTGATGAGGTCTATAAGGTACTTTCTATCATGGGGGTGACTTCGATAGAAAAGGCGGAGTTAACCGCTTACCAATTGAAAGATGTTGCTCAAGTGTGGTATAATCAATGGAAGGACGGTAGGCCGGTATGAGCGGGTCCCATAGAGTGGGAAGTGTTTAAAGCGGTGTTTCATGATATGTTCTTTCCCCTAGATTTGAGGGAAACAAAGGTGCAAGAGTTCATTAACCTTCGTCAAGGAGGTATGAGTGTGAAAGAGTATGCCCTAAAGTTCATCCAACTATCCAAGTATGCTCTAACCATAGTGGCGGATTCGAGGGCTAAGATGAATAAATTTGTGATGGGAGTGTTCGATAGGGTAGTCAAAGAATGCCCTACGGCAATGCTTTTGCAAGATATGGATATTTCACGTCTCATGGTGTATGCGCAACAAATGGAGGAAGAGAAACTTAAAGAAAAGAATAGGGAGGTGAAAAGAGCTAGGACCGGTGATGGATGATGGAAACTTCTCCAATACTAGGTCCGATGGACAAGGTCGATCAAGGTTTAGACAAGGTTTTCCAGCCAAGGCTCCTCTAGTGCTCCAAGGGTCAACAAAGATAGGGTTTCCAACTCTAAAACTCAAGGAGGTAATGGTAGTGGTTCTTATGTGGCTAGATCTACTTGTACGAAGTGTGGAAGAAAGCATGATGGTAAGTGCCTAGCTGGCACGAATGGTTGTGGAAAAAGTGGTCACAAGATGAGAGATTGTCTGATGCTTAAGGTTCAAGGAAGAGAGGGTAAGCAAACTCCTCCCAACTGTTCAAACTCTAATGCTTCCAAGCAAAACCGCTTCTATGCTCTCCAAAACCGAGGTGAACAAGAGAATTATCCAGACGTGGTCACCAGCATGTTAAAAGTTTTCCATATAGATGTGTATGCTTTATTAGACCCCGGTGCTACTTTGTCTTTTGTGACGCCATATGTGGCAATGAGATTTGATATGCTCTCCGATGTGTTGTTACAACCTTTTTCTGTCTCTACTCCTGTTGGTGATTCTGTGGTGGCTAAGAGGGTCTTGATAAGATGCCCCGTTTCCCTATCCCATAGAGTTACTCTTGTTGATTTGGTAGAACTTGACATGTTAGATTTCGATCTTATACTTGGTATGGATTGGCTACACTCTTGTTATGCGTCGATTGATTGTAGAACTCAGGTAGTCAAGTTTCAGTTCCCGAATGAGCCTATACTTGAGTGGAAGGGGGGAAATTCTATGCCTAAGGGACAATTTGTCTCATGTTTGAAGGCTAGAAAGATGATCTCCAAGGGTTGCATTTACCATATTGTTAGTTTGAGGGATGTAGATTCCGAGTCCCCTTCTCTTTAGTCGGTCTCCATTGTAAATGAGTTTCCAGAAGTGTTCCCAGATGATCTACCCAGTATTTCTCCCAAGCGGGAAATAGACTTCGGTATTGACCTTCTCCCGGATACGTAACCTATCTCAATTCCTCCTTATAGAATGGCCTCAGCCGAGTTAAAAGAGTTGAAAGAACAGTTAAAGGACTTGTTAGACAAGGGCTTCATCCGGCCAAGTATCTAACCATGGGGTGCTCCCGTGTTGTTTGTTAGGAAGAAAGATGGGTCTCTTCGTATGTGCATCGATTATCATCAATTGAACAAGGTGACCATTAAGGACAAGTGTCCTCTTCCAAGGATAGATGATTTGGTTGATCAGTTGCAAGGGGCAAGTTGCTTCTCAAAAATTGACCTTAGGTCGGGTTATCACCAATTAAGGGTAAGGGGTGAAAACATTCCAAAGACGGCGTTTAGAACCCGATATGGTCACTATGAGTTCTTGGTTATGTCGTTTGGGTTGACTAATCCCCCGGCGGCATTTATGGACGTGATGAATAGGGTGTTTAGACAATACCTTGACATGTTTGTGATTGTGTTCATAGATGACATTTTGATCTATTCAAGGAGTAAGAATGAGCATGTTGAACATTTGAGAATTGTATTGCAAGATCTTAGGACCATCAACTTTTTGCAAAGTTTAGTAAGTGTTAATTTTGGTTAAGGTCAGTGGCTTTCCTTGGACATACTATGTCAAGTAGGGGTATTGAAGTGGATCCTAAGAAGACAGATGCGGTCAAGAGTTGGCCAAGACCTCTAAATCCTTCGGACATTAGAAGCTTTTTGGGTTTGACTGATTATTATAGAAGGTTTTATGAGGGATTTACTTCGATTGCCTCTCCGATGACGGCTTTGACTCAGAAGAAGGCTAAGTTAATTTGGTCGGAAGCTTGTAAGTAGAGTTTCCAAGAGTTGAAAGATAGACTTCCTTCCGCTCCGGTCTTGACATTACCGGAAGGAACGGATGGCTTTGTGGTGTATTGTGATGCCTCTAGAGTTGGGTTGGAATGTCTACTTATGCAAAATGGTAAGGTTATTGCCGATGCTTCAAGGAAACTTAAAGTCCATGAGAAGAATTATCCTACCCATAACCTTGAGTTAGCGGTGGTTGTTTTTTCCTTAAAGATATAGAGGCATTATCTATATGGGGTTCCTGTTGACGTGTCCACCGATCACAATAGTTTACAATATGTGTTTAGTCAAAATGATTTGAATCTTCGCCAAAGAAGGTGGCTTGAATTATTTAAAGATTATGACATGAGTGTTCTTTATCACCCCGACAAGGCCAACGTGGTAGCAGATGGTCTTAGTAGATTGTGTATGGGAAGTGTTGCTCATGTAGATGATGATAAGAAAGAGTTGGTTCGGGTTGTTCATAGGTTGGCCCGGTTAGGTGTTAAATTAGTGAATTCCACCAAGGGTAGTGTCATGGTTCACAATGGGTCTGAATCGTCTTTTGTGGCGGATGTGAAGTCTAAGCAAGGCCTTGATCCTATTTTGGTTGAATTGAAAGAGGCGGTACTTAAGAAATCAGTTGAGGCTTTCTCCCAAGGGGGAGATGGTGTACTTAGATACCAAAGTCGTTTATGTGTTCCTAATTTTGATGACTTGAGAGAGTTAATCTTGTCAGAAGCTCATAGTTCTTAGTATTCTATTCAACCGGGAGCCACCAAGATGTACCGTGACTTGCGGGAAGTCTATTGGTGGAATAGGATGAAGAAAGATATCGCGGAGTTTGTGGCTAAGTGCCCTAGCTTTCAAAAAGTTAAGGTCGATCATCAAATACCGGGAGGCTTATCCCAAGATATAGGTATCCCCACTTGGAAGTGGGAAGAGATAAATATGGACTTTATTGTGGGTTTACCCCGCACCCGGAGACAACATGATTCTGTATGGGTTATTGTAGATCGGATGACCAAATCGGCTCACGTTATTCCCGTCAAGGTTTCCTATTCGGAGTAGGAATATGCCAAGTTGTACATAAGAGAAATGGTTAAGTTGCATGGAGCGCCTTTATCCATTATTTCCGATCGTGGCCCTCAATTCACTTCTAAATCTTGGAGGTCCTTTCAAAAGGGTCTAGGCACCAAGGTAAAGCTTAGTTCGGCTTTTCATCCCCAAACTTATGGGCAAGCGGAGAGCACCGTCCAAACTTTGGAAGATATGTTAAGGGCATGTGTGATTGACTTTAAGGGTAATTGGGATGACCATTTGCCATTGGTAGAGTTTCCCTACAATAATAGCTATCACTCAAGTATTGGTATGGCTCCATTTGAGGCCTTGTATGGTAGGAGGTGTAGATCTCCTATAGGTTGGTTCGAGGTGGGGGGAATGGCTTTGATAGGTCCCGAAGTGGTTTTAGAGGCCGTTGAGAAAGTCTGACTCATTAGAGATAGATTGAGAACGGCTCAAAGCCGGCAAAAGTCTTATGCCAATGTGAGGAGAAGGGATCTAGAATTTGAGGTTAACGATTGGGTCTATTTAAAAATCTCACCTATGATGGTTGTGATGAGATTTGGCAAGAAGGGGAAACTTAGTCCCCGGTATGTAGGCCCTTACCAAATTTTGAGGCGTATTGATAAAGTTGCCTATGAGCTAGATTTGCCAAGTGAGTTGGCTTCGGTGCATTCGGTATTTCATGTTTCCCTGCTCAAGAAGTGTGTTGGAGATCCGGCATCCGTTATTCCCCTAGAAAGGTTGGGGTTGATGAAAGTCTTTCCTATGAGGAAGTTTCGATAGAGATTCTAGACCAGCAAGTTAAGAGGTTGAGAAACAAAGAAATAGCTTCCGTGAAGGTTTTGTGGTGGAATCAACTAGTTGAGGGTGCTAGTTGGGTGGCCGAGGCCGATATGAAGTCCCGTTATCCTCATCTTTTTCCTTCTACTCCTACCCTAGCTTGAGGTAAGTAGTTCCTCTTCAGTTTTCCTAGTTTTGGGAGTCATGTGGGTTATATGTGCCTTCCATGATTTCCCTATGTTATGCATGTTCTTGATAAATTCGTGTTTGGTAAAAAAATGAGTTTTTATGATTGATTTCCCTCATGTTGTCATGCATTGAGTAAGAGTTGCCTAAATGTTTGATGAGATGAATTGTTGAACATGCTTTAGTTATGCTTTTTGAGAGTATATTGCATAAAGGCTCCATGAGATTGTGTTGAACATGCTTTTAGTTTGGAGAAGGTAATTCCTCCTATGAATATGAGAAATGTTGAGATTTCATACATAATGGGTTGTTAGATGTAGTTCCTACTTCCTTGTGATGCATTGAGTATGTTTGAGTTGGAGTTGATGTTACCTCCTTTGAATTGTGCATTATTTTGATGTTGCATGCATGATGGGCTGCTAGTCTTGAGTCTTTACTTCCGTAAGGTGTCTAGATCGTCATTCAAGGATGAATGTTCCCAAAGGGGAGATATTGTAACACCTCGAAAATTAGTAGGCTAAAACTAGAGCTAAACGTGAGGGTTAGAGTCAAGGAGGTGGGCAAGGGCCAAGGGAGAGGAGTAGGGCAGTCCACTCTCCCCTAGACACTGCCCTAGTGACCACGAGCACCACCACGGCTCGTGGTAGGGACCATGGCTCGAGGTAGGGACTATGGCTCGTGGTGTGGTCCGTGGTGGACTAGGCAGTGAGCTTGCCAAGCTGCCCAAAAAGAGACCCTCTGCCATGAGCACTTGACAGCTCGTGAAGGCTACCAAGGACCGTGGGAGGGGTCGTGGTCTTCACTTAGCCTCAAGGGGGCCAATTCATGAAGACCTAGCCACTGCCTCAAGATCCACGGAGGGGACCACGGTTCGTGGTCATGACCACGGCTCATGGGGCCTCTCGTGGTCCCTAGGCAGCCCACCTAAAATGAGGGTTATTTTGGGGAGTTCCTTTTTAAGTTTGTATTAAGTGAGGTCGTTTTGCCTTAGTTTTATACACCTATATAAGCCTTTTAAATCAAAATACACCCATTCACCTCATTATTTTCCAAAACCCAAATTAAATCCCAAAAATTCATCTTCCCCAAATATTCTCTCTCTAGAACTTGAAGAAGAAGAAGAAGAAGGAAGTTGGATCTAGGGTTCAAGAAGCAAGGTCTTTTACTCAAAATCATTAGGTATTGCTAAGGTATGGTAGCTATTTATCCATGGATAGTCTTCACCCATAGAGTCCCTTCAAAACCCCAATTTCAAAGACAGAAATCCCTAAAAGTTAGGGTTTGATTCCAAAGTTATGGGTTCCTTTCAAAATCGTTTCTAATGGTTGAATTATGATATATTATGAATGAATTGATGATTTCCTATGGTTTTTATGTTGAATCCCCAAGAACCCATGAAACCCCCATATTTCTCAATTGTGATTTTGTGATGTGGGTTTGTTGATAATAGAAGAATGTTATGAAATTATGCATGTAGTAATTGGGTTACTTGAATTATGATGATATCCATATCTAATGTAGAATTATAGATGTGTTTCTTTAATATGAGCCTTGAACCTTGAAAAGGTAAAGTATAAGAATTATGCAAGTTTCTATGAAAAATTAATTATATGCTTTAAGAACACTTTGAGAGTGAAGTGTCTATGATTATGATGTAATTGTTGTGTTGTTGAAAGGATATTCTCATATACACACTTATGCATGAATATGATATGATGTGAAAGGTTTTCTCATAATATGATGATTCTAAGGTTGAAAGGCTTTCTCACCTATTGAATCTATATGTAGACATGGACAGTGAAAGGTTATTCTCACCCGTGATCTAAGAGCTGTCATATGAATTATGTTGGATTGAGTGTCAAGACATTCTTCCATAAATATTAGTTAAGTCAAGACTTGATATGTACTCCGTGGGAATAAATGCTTAGCACCGAGTGGATATTGATATGAGATGGGAGCCCTCACATTAGTTGAGCCCGGGTTTCTAGGAGCAATCTCTTGGGATGGAAGCCCTCACGATAGTAGAGGCCGGGTTTCTAGTAGCAATCCCCTTATCCAATAAACTATGTGCCCCCATAGGTATTTAGCTAGTGGATCCACCTAAGCTAACATTATGGTTGTACCTTAGATAAGTAGAACACCCCTTTTCGGTGTGGGAGTCACCGGATTCCATGTTTAGCTCACATGGTCTCATGTCGATTAAGACTAGTTCCCACAACAACAAATAAGAATAAGAATATGAATTATGAACTATGGTTACTCAATAAGCTTTGTATATGAGTTCTCAAAGACTTTTATGATGATTATGACTATGTTGATTATGTTTATGACTTATGCTTTTCCACTATGACTATGATGATGTTTAAACTTAGTAAATTGCATACTTTCAAATGAAATGTCCCTTTTAGCATATTTTCAATTGTTTTTATGCATGGCTATCATACTTAGTGCATCTTTGTGCTAACACCTATTTTCCTACATTTTTCCCAAGTGTAGGGTCCGATTCTCGGGGTGATCATTCTAGTGACTAGTGCTTGGACTTGACTATCTTCCGAGCTTGTTGGTGAGTCCTCATGGTTCGAGGATGGCTATTTCGTTTCATGTATTTCCCTTTTCATACATGTTGTCTGGGCTAGGCCCTATTTCATTCTAATATTGTAATAGATGGCTATGTTGAGACTTAGAGTCTAGACTTCTTTTTTTCTTTTATGAATTTTTTTTACTTGAAATGCGTCTTACTCTTATTGTTCTATTGCTTATATTATGATATTCTAAGTGGCTTGTATGGAGTTCTTCGGGTTCTATACACCATGTTGCATCTAGGGGGTACCCCTGGGTCGTGACAATGGGTGAAATTTTCAAATAGACCAAATTATTAACATCAAATTCAAGATCTCTTCTTCTAACATCGGTATAGGACTTTTGTCGACTTTGAGCCGTTTTAAACCTTTCTCTAATAAGCCGAACTTTCTCCATAGCCTCATGAACCAACTCGGGTCCTAAAAAAACAACTTCACCGACCTCAAACCAACCTATAGGAGATCTACACCTCCTACCATAAAGAGCCTCAAATGGAGCCATACCAATACTTGACTAATAGCTATTATTGTAGGCAAACTCAATCAAAGGCAAGTGGTCATCCCAATTACCCTTGAAGTCAATTACACATGCCCTCAACATATCTTCCAAAGTTTAGATAGTACACTCCGCATGCCCATCGGTTTGTGGGTGAAAGGGCGTACTAAGCTTAACACGATTACCAAAACCCTTTTGGAAAGATTTCAAAAATTGTGAAGTGAATTGGGTACCACGACCGGAGATAATGGATAAGGGCACTCCATGCAACCTCACCATTTCCTTCAAATATAACTTGGCATAGTCCTCCACCAAAAAGAAACCTTGACAGGAATGAAATGAGCTGATTTCATCATCTGATCAACAATAACATAAATCGAGTCATGTTGTCGCCTGGTGCGAGGAAAACCAACAATGAAGTCCATGTTCAAGTCTTTCCACTTCCAAGTAAGGATACTAATGTCTTGGGATAAACCTCCCAACTTTTGATGCTCAAATTTCACTTGTTGACAATTGTGACACTTGGCCACAAATTTCGCAATATCTTTCTTCATCCCATTCAACCAATATATCTCCCGCAAGTCATGGTACATGTTGGTGGCTCCTGGGTGAATGAAATATCGAGAACTATGAGCTTCTGACAAGATCTGTTCCCTCAAGTCGTCTACATTAGGAACACACAAACGACCTTGATATCTAAGTACCCCTTCTCCCCCTTGGGAGAAAGCCTCTATAGAATTTTTAAGCACCGCTTCCATCAATTCAACTAAAGTTGAAACAAGACCTTGCTTGGCCTTCAAATCAGCCACAAAAGATTATTTTGAACCATTGTGAACCACAACACCACCCTAGTAGAATCAACTAACCTAACACCCAATCAGGCCAATCTCTAAACATCTCAAACTAACTCTTTCTTATCTTCCTCTATGTGAGAAACACTACCCATCGATAATCGACTAAGGGCATCCGCCACCACATTCGCCTTACCGGAGTGATAATGAACACTCATGTCATAGTCTTTCAATAATTCAAGTCATCTACTTTGGTGAAGATTCAAATCTTTTTGATTAAACACATATTGCAAACTCTTGTGGTTGGTAAAGACATCCACATGAACACCATACAAATAATGCCTTCAAATTTTAAGGCAAACACAACCGCCGCTAGTTCAAGGTCATGGGTCGGATAATTCTTTTCATGAATATTAAGTTGCCATGAAGCATAGGCAATGACTTTCCCATTTTGCATAAGGACACATCCTAACCCAATTCTCGAGGTATCACAATAAATGACAAAACCATCTGTCCCTTCTTGTAAAGTCAACACTGGAGTTGAAGTAAGTCTATCTTTCAATTCTTGAAAACTCTTTACACACGCTTCCGACCATTTGAACTTAACCTTCTTTTGAGTCAATGCCATTAATGGAGAGGCAATTGAAGAAAACCCTTCAACAAACCTTCTATAGTAACCGGCTATACCCAAGAAAATCCTAATATCCGAAGGGGTTAAAGGTCTAGGCAAACTTTTGACCGCATCCGTCTTCTTAGGATCTACCTCAATACCCTTACCTGAAATAATATGCTCAAGAAAAGCCACAGACCTTAGCCAAAAATCACATTTACTAAACTTCGCAAAGAGTTGTTGGTCCTTGAGGACTTGCAACACAATCCTCAAATGATTGGTATGCTCGTCTTTACTTCTCAAATAAATCAATATGTCATCAATGAACACAATTAAAAACATGTCAAGGTATTTCTAAACACCCTATTCATCAAGTCCATAAATACTGCCAGAGCATTAGTCAAACCAAACGACATTGCGAAAAGCCATCTTCGAAATGTCATCTTCTTTAATCCTTAATTTGTGATAACCCGGTCGGAGGTCAATCATAGAGAAGTAGCTCACTCCTTGAAGTTGGTCAAACAAATAATCTATTCTTGGAAGAGGATACTTATTCTTAATAGTTACCTTGTTCAATTGCCGGTAGTCAATATACATACGAAGCGAACTATCTTTCTTTCTAACAAACAAATTGGAGCACCCCATGGAGAGATACTTGGTTGGATGAAAGCCTTATCCAACAAAACTTTTAATTGCTCCTTTAATTCCTTATGTTCTGCTGGGGCATATGATAAGGAGGAATAAAAATGGGTTGCGTATTTGGGAGAAGGTCAATACCAAACTCTATTTCCCTTTCTGGAAGAATACCGGATAAATCATCTGGAAATATTTCCAGAAACTTATTTACAATGGGGACCGACTCAAGAGTAGGGGTTTCAGAATCTATATTCATCACCCTAACTAGATGGTAAATGCAACCCTTCAAAATCATCATTCTAGATTTAAGACTAGAAACAAACTAACCCTTAGGCATAGAATTTCCTCCTTTCCACTCTAGGATGGGTTCATTTGGAAACTAAAACTTGACTACACGGGTTCTACAATCAATAGAAGCATAACATGCATGCAACCAATCCATATATAGGATAACATCAAAATCTAGCATATCAAGCTCTACAAGGTCAACAAGAGTGACTCTATGGGAGAAGGAGACATGACACTTTCTAAAGACCCTCTTAGTCACAACAAAATCACCAACAAGAGTAGATACAAAAAAAAGATCTAACAACACATCTGGAAGAATATAAAACCTCATAGCCAAATATGGCGTCACAAAAGATAAGGTAGCACCGGGATCAAGTAAAGCATAAACATCAAGTTGGAAGACTTTCAACATATCGGTAACCACATCGAGAGAACCCTCTTGTTCCCCATGAGTCTGAAGTGCATAAAATCTCTTTTGCTTCTAACT
This sequence comes from Solanum etuberosum, assembly GCA_029582245.1. NCBI lineage: Eukaryota > Viridiplantae > Streptophyta > Magnoliopsida > Solanales > Solanaceae > Solanum > Solanum etuberosum. Next base: position 25,545 of record JAJONR010001462.1, on the reverse strand, counting down.
TCCACTAGGACCAGATGAAGGATTAGGTTGAGCCCGTCGATGACTATCTCCCTCATTCTTAGAAACTGAGGGACAATTCCTTATCTTGTGGTCCATCTTCACACAACCAAAGCAAGCATTATAACTGACTAGACATTTACCCTTATGCTTCCTTCCATATTTAGCACAAGTAGGCAATGAAGATCCACTACCATTTCCTCCATCAGGCTTAGGGTTAGACACCCTTTTTTGGTGAACTTAGAAGAAGCATTAGAGGAACCTTGACTGAAAAACCTTTATTGAAATTTAGAACGACGATGTCCATCAAACCTTGAATGTGAGAAGGTACCATCACCGATCTTAGCCCTCTTTTCCTCCCTAGAATTTTCCTTAAGTTTCTCCTCTTCGATTTGTTGAGCATGAACCCTGAGATTTACATATCATTGACAAGCATTATGGTACGACATTCCTTAACCACGATCTCAGACACACCCGACACAAACTTACTCATCCTTGCCCTAGGGTCGGCAATCATAGTAGGAGCATATCGAGACAATTATGTGAACTTCAAAGCATATTCCTTTACACTCATATTTCCTTGAAGAAGGTTGATGAACTCAAGAACCTTTGCCTCCCTCATCTCAAGGGGAAATAACCTATCAAGGAAAGCAACTTTGAACTTTTCCCAGTCAAGAGGACCCGCATCTTCCGCTCTCTCTTCTTTTCATTGGTTGAACCATATTTGAGCAACACCCTTAAGTTGATAAGCGGACAATTCTGCCTTTTCCATCGGCGTCACTCCCATGATCATCAACACCTTGTAAACCTCATCGATGAACTCTTGAGGGTCTTCTTCAACCTTAGAACTATAAAACTCCAGAGGATTTATTCTAGTGAAGTCCCTCACTCTAGATGCCGCCGTACCCATATTTGGGTTCATGGGGACCACAACTTCCCTATTGGCTTGGGCCGTCATGGCTTGAACCAATACTTGAAAAGCAGCCCTAAACTCTGCAATAGTCATTTGCTCGGCCAAAGGGTTAGTTGAAACTGGAGGAGCTTGAGGATGAGCTTCTCGTTCCATATTTTCTCCTGCATTCCTTCTATCATATGCTCTTCGATTAGCCATATCTTGTAGAGCATCGGTTAAGGATTAGGAGAGAGATCTTATAAAGTTAAACTTTATCGCACGACTTTAGAGTAATGAAAGAAGTGGAATTTCCTAAACATCTTATAGCTTCTCATTCATAAATGTGGCGTGCTTAACACTCATGAACAAGACTCTACTCGATGTGGCATATGAGACTTCCTAGGACCTTTCTAAACCTTGTGCTCTAATTATCAAGTTTTTCATGATCCAAGGTATCCCCTAGGCGTAAGATGGCGTATAAGACCCCGAGAGGCCCCATACAAGCCACTTAGCTTCCATCATAAAAGCCATTGAATAAAGAGATTAAAAGACAGTTCCAACATATAAGAGTTTTAAAGAAAAGCGAAGCTCTGAACATCGTCTCAAAGCCATCTAGTAGATAAGAGTTTTATCGGGATGTAGCTCGTACATCAAGTTCCAAAACTGAAAGTAAAGACAAAAGGGAATCAAGCTCGGTCCTTGAAATATGAGGACTCACCATAACTTAGAATCTCTCCAACAACCACTAGCCATGAAACTGGAACCCTGAATGTCAGACCCTACATTTGGGGAAATGTAGACAAGAGTGTGCGTTAGTACAAAATATGTACCAAGTATGATAGGCATGCATAAAACAATTGGAAACATACTTAAAAGAGATACCTTCATGAGATGCAATGACCAAGCTAAAACATGAGATAAAGAGTTAGAAAACATGAGTCATAAAACATGGTCAATGCACATAGTCATCATCTTAAACATGTACGAGATACTTCCTTGAAGTAATCTTAGTTCATCATAGCGTGCTTGTGGGAAGTAGCCTTAACCGACATATAAGATCATGTGAGCTATTATCATGGAATATGGTGTCTCCCACACCAAAAAAGGTTGTCCTACATGCCAAATTAAGGACCATACACTTCTAGCTTATGTGGATCCTCTAGCTAATGTCTATCTAGACAATCCTATGTTGGCACATAGTTTATGGGACACGGGTAATCGCCACTTGTCCACTCGATATTAAGCTTAACTTCCATGGAATAGTTCTTGATTATATTCATCTTATCTTTTAAAGAAACATGGGTAATCGACTCTTGTCCTTACATCATGTGACATGGATAATCGCCTCTTGTCTTTCATTTAGAGGTCATGGGTAATCGCCGTTTGCCTCATTCATAGAATAACTTATTATGTTTGATTCATTTTAGGTGACAAAACCTATCAACCTTAGAATCCTTTATGTGAGAAAACCTTTCACATTCACGCATGAAGTAGTTATGTGAGCAATCCTTTCACAACAATTAACAATAACAACAACATATATTCTTCACTCTCAAAGCAACTTTCATCATATCTTATTATTCTCATAAGAACATGCATAATTCTATAGTTCTCCTTTCATAGCTCAAAACCCACTTTCAATCATCACAATCTAGAAAACATGGGTTAGACATGGGTTAATGAGAATTCATCATAAAATCATGTAATTTTCTCAATTCATGCTTGATAGATCATAAAACAATCAAATAAATCCATATTTTAAAAAACCCATGACATGGAAGAAAATCCTAACTCAATTGGGGAATTCTAACTTTGTAAATTGGAGAATTTGGGAACTCCATGGAGGAAAGGGCTCCATGGATGAAAACTATCATACCTCAATTCCAAAAGCTTGCCTTCAATGGAGGATTTGGAGACTTGACTTGAAACCCTAGGTTGATCCCTTGTTCATCAAGCTTTCTATAGAGAGAAATATTTTAAGAGTAAGACTTATTCTTCTTTTAGGAATTTGAGAGAATGATTTCAACTAGGGAAATTTGGGGTTAAAAACACTTATATAGGAATTATAGGTAGGGAAAAATGACATAATATTAGGAAAGAATAATTAAGAAAAGACCCAAAAGCCCCTAACTTACAATTGACGCAACCCCCCAAATGGTGGTCCTCGCGAGCCGTAAAAGGGGCCACGAGTCATTTTGACAGTCGTGGTCCTAGGACCAGTGGCTTGGGACGAGAGCCCCGCTGGTGGTCCACTTTTACGACGACCACCACAGCCCGTCATCCTCACCATGGGCCGTCCAACGTTCATGGGAGGGATGTTGGCCATGGCAACCACTACCAAGCTCCCACGAGTAGTCTCCCTCTCCACGAGGCATCAAGGCCTCCATGGGAAGTATCCCTACGAGGCAGGCCCGAGGGAAGCTTACCACGAGCCCTTAAACAGATCGTGGTTCCCTTCAGGCGGTGAGGGCTCCATGGAGGGTCCCATAGTCTGGTTTTGGCTTGTGAGTTTCCCCCTTGTCTCCTTTTTCTAACCTTTCTCGATTCTGAGGTGTTACATCTTGAGACTCTCACGATTTTTGTCTCAAGAATACCTCATGTTCATATTCTGATGGTTCCATTGAGTTTTCAATGCCGAGTTTAATTAATTGGATTGCATATATGATTTGTATGTACATGGTCTTGAGCGAAACCCCAGGGTCCTTTTGGTGATTTTGAGTTGGTTGTTATTTTCTTGTGTCTTCTACGTCTTGCTTTCACGAAGGGTCATCACTTTCACAACCTTCGTGATAGAGAGAGTTGGCTCGCATCCGTGAAGGGGCAGGTAGTCTGATCAACATATTTACGATGACTTGTTTGTGATCACGACCTTCGCGTTAGCAAAAACTTGTTCGTGAAAGTGAAAGCTGGGTTTTCTGGGGTTCAATTTTGTGAACCAGAGGTCGCTTTTACGACATTAGAGACCCTTTTTGGCCTGTCATATCGGGGGTTTACCCCTATTTTCCCCTATTTTGAATTTTGGAGAACCCCTAGAGGCGATTTGAAGTGATTCCTATGCTAAATCGTTATGGTATGCATTTGTGACCCTAAAACTTCAATCCTTCTTTATCATTTATCAATTTTAACATCAAAACTTGGGCTTTTGATTGACAAATGACAAGGTTTTGCAAGAACTTGATTTCTAAAATAAAATGGTGATTGTGAACTGATTTTAATTCCTTTTTCGAAATAGTTTTCACCAATGAGTTCCAAATTCATTGGATAACATTTTCAAGTAAATATTTTTTGATTCAAACCTCAATTTCAGAATTGGGGTTTTGAGTTACTTTGACCCATTTTTTAAAATGTATGATTTGGGTGTTGTTATTTCTAACATGTTTTTGTGTTTACTTGATTGAACTAGATTGTGTGGCTTTGTACATTGTTCAGAAAGGGAAGAGTCAAGTCTTGGATTGACTTTTGATTTAATTGAGGCAAGTGATCTTCGAAATCCTATAAAACTTGTAGAATCTTGTATTTCCGTTCATTGTGCATTGATTGATGAAAAATCTTGATGGCATTATTGTGGACTTGAATTACTTGATTTGTTGTCTCTTTCTTATGGTGTAAAATTACTTATTTGCATCTATTGTTGTGCATCGTGATTAGACATGTGATGATTATGTCGAAGGAAAATGGTTCCAACAAGTGATATTGTACCGAAGAAAAATGGTAATGGCTAGTGATATTGTGCCAAAGGGAAATGGTTTACTTGATACTTGTTGGTTGTTGAACTTTGAGTGTTAAACTGTGAATGTAAAGCTTTGTGAACTGTGTATTGTAAAACTGTTAGGTTTGACTTACTTCTAAGTAGGTTGTAGTTTAATGAGGTTCGGTTGGGATTGAAGGATTACTCGTATTCTAGCTTAGTTTTGCTTTGTTTAGTAGGTTACTTGCTGAGTACCGTATTGTTTGGTAGTCACTCCTTGCTTCTGCACTTGTGTAAATTTCCAGTCCAGATCTATGTGATTGCTCTTCTTCTATTTTTGAGGGTTTCGAAAGACATTGAGAGGCAACTGCTTGTAGTCCCAACAGACCCTCTTCTTCCTTATTTTGTGTTTTTTTTCTATTCTAGAGACAAAAACATAGACACTTCTACTTCTAGGTTTTGGGGTTATATTAGAATGATATTGTTTTCCGCTATTATGTTATTCATGTTTTACTTTCTGCATTTCTTTCGTATTGTTGAATTTGAGGCCGACTTGTCTTGTTGGGAAGAGATTTGTGTCATCACGTCCAGTTTTGGATCATGAAATATATGGTCTCTATTATTGGAACATGAAAATGAGGATTATCCTTAACCAAAAGGTCTTCGACCTCTTTATTTCTTTCCATGTTTAAAAGACATATGGCCTTGAGCCATGTTGAACCTGAAAGACAAACATCAAACATTAGAATGAAAATATATAAACAAAATTATTGGTTAAAATCTTACTTTATTGATCATTGATGTACACAAAGTTCGAAATTAGATTCGACAAAAATATTTAGTAAGGAAACACCAGATTCTAAGGATGTGTTCTATATATGAAGAAAAATATTATTTTAGAAAATAAGTAGATTTCTTGCCATTAATTTTGATCTTGTGTGCGGTAGATATGCGGAAATATTCTCCTAAGATTATTTATACATAATCTAGACAAATAGTACTTTGAGAGATGGGATGGAGTACTTTATGGGGGTATGGTAAAAATGAGGTACGTTGGAGCTTGGAGGGTGAGAGGAGAAAATCATTACGGATTGCCACATGTAGAACTTGTTTTTTCCAATTTACATTGAGGAAGTCATTTCCTCATCATTTTTGGAACTTAATTTCTTAGATACAATATTTTCCTATCAAAATGCCATTGGCATAATGAAGTTTCTTTTGGAAATAATATTCTACAAAATAATTGTAGTGCCTCAATTCCCTTTGACAATATTTACAAAATGCCAAAGTTCATTCCATAGAGGCACCCATTGCAGGCACAAAATCACTAACTTTATCCCACTATTTTTTTGTCACAATTTGATAGACAATCTAGTATTCTGAATACTAAAAATAAAGGCTGAATCTTTTACAAAATTTGTTTCTAGTTAATGAGGATGTTTTTATAGTCTTTAGTGATAAGACACAAGTACCCCCTAGACTATGACCGAAATCCCAGAGATACACCTAAAATTTACTAGGGTCATATTATCCCCCCTAAACTAATTTAAAATAAAATAAATACACCACAAACACTGACATGGGATAGAGAGTTTGCAGATGAATTCACAAATTGGACACATGTCATTTTTTGATTGGTAACTTTATATTTAGTTATTTAACATATATATTGATTTTAAAACTTAGATATGTTTAATTATTTATTTTTCTTTCTTTGTAAAGTATAAATTTTAATTTCTTTCTCACTTTAAATTATTTTTAATTATTAATTATCTTTTCACGTTTAAATTATTTTTAAAAAATTGTGTGTATTATTTTTAAAAAATAACTTAAGTATACTTTAATTTTAACGTTTTAATTATCTTTTTTAATGTTTTATGTGATTTTCTTCAACGAAAGAAGTTTTAATGTTAACTTCAATTAAATTTCAAATTCAAATGGAGTAGAAAATCAAGAGGTTTTAATCTCCTGAAACCAAAACTACAACATTGGTTCTAGTTAGGATGAAGTTTTTATAATCTGTAAATCATTTAGCCTTAATAATCCTGGTGAAGTTTTATATTCTTCGAACCAAATGCAAATTCAAATATATCCGGTAAAGTTTTTATATTCTTCAAAACAAAGGAGTAGAGAATCACAAGATTTTAGTCTCCATAAATCAGACACAATCAAATTTCACATGGAGTGGAAAACTACAAAAACATTTAGTCTCCAAACATAATAAAAATAAATTTTGAGATCATCACATAATGAACATCTATCCTAACATTTATGAAACAAATCTCATAACTTATAAAGGTGAGAAAAATATAAATAAGGAAAATAAAGATAGAACTCAATTTTTACTCCCATTGAATCATATCTATTTGACAGTAATGATGATGTCATGCAAGTCACTATTCTTGTTGTCAAACGTCACTTGGGTCTTTATCCATGATCGATTTCTTTGGATTAAAATCATAGAAAGATGCTTACAATATTGGATGTTAAACACACAAAATCATTTCTCTACCATATTTCACGACAACGGAGAATAAAACTATTAAGCCAATAACAAATAATTTAACTTAATCATCTTTAATTTGATCAAGGTTATAGTAAGAAACAATATGAAACTACTGTGTAGCATCATTTCTAAGATTCCTTCATCATGTACTTACTTGGACATACTAGAATCATATAAATACCACGACAACGGCGTTTACGATAAGTTGTGCCCCAATCCAAAAATCTATCCAAAACAAATTATAAGAACACAAACTCCTACGTCCATGATCTATTTCCCTCAATCAAGAGAACAAAAAAAGAACCAACAATATAATAATTTCCATAAAATTGTAGTTCAACCTATATTACTAAGATACTTAGAACAATAACTTTGAAGAACATGGTAAGAAACAACAAACTTTAAAGAATACTTTAAAAACTTGAAAATTAAAACTAGCAAAGAAAATAGAATCTAAAACATATTAGAAATAATATAAAAAATATATTTTCTCACAGAAGAAAATCGAGCCCGCATAGTGTGTCCTTCAAAAAATTATTCTCCTCAAGTAACCGAGGTTAATGAAATATATCCTCCCATAATATAACGATCTTACGCACCAGTGTATCACTACCTTAAACGATGGTGTCAGTGAACCACTCAACAACAATAAAGTATACTTATAATACTAGTACTAGATTTAATAGAAGAAGAAGAAGCCCAAAAATTCATTGTTGAAAAATAAGAGGAAACTCCTCTATTAATAGACAACAAAGAGTAGTTTGAACAAGTGTTTATTGTGCTTTATCGGAAAAGTCACAACCCTTTGGAAAAATTCAAGAGTCATAACCCTTCGTAAAAGTCACAACCTTACGAAAAAGTCACAACTTTTCATAAAAGTCACAACTGTTCAGAAATGTCACATCTCTTCATAAAAGTTACAATTCTTCAAAAAAGTCACAACTCTTCGTAAAAGTACCCAACAGTCACAAAAATAGTTTCTTTCTATATATGAAAATATATATACTTGTCTCCTTCCCTATATATAGACCCCAAATCTGTCTTCTTCTCCCATAGGTTTATTTGTGACTGATTTAATATTTTAGATTAGAAAACAAAAAGAGAAAAAGATGAGTGGAACCGATGATTGCCTTGTCCAGTGTTCTTCAGTCCCTTGTGCAATTCCATAAAATGACACTAGGGACACTTCCCCACTATTGTTCTTGATGAGTGAGTATTCTTTTACTATTTTAATTCATTTTTCTTAGAATGTTTTTATAAGTTATAAGCTTATTGTCTTGAACTGTCCTCATGAGTCATTTTTTATATGAAATCATCAATTTCAATTTACTTAATGTTGAGTGCTCTATTATATTTTGTGCCCTCCAATGTCATGGGATGTATTGTGTTAGAATGAGATATTTTTTCTCGAATAGCCTTTTCAAGCGATCGTTTATATTATGTCTTTGGTTAACCAAGTGGACTAAATTTATCTACAAAAAAATATACATCTCCGTACTTTTAAAGAAGAATTTAACCATTGAGATAAAAGAGGGAAAAAATTATAGTGGCCTTAGAAAAGATCAGACGGTACAAACCATTGCGTCTTGATAGAATCCTTCCCTAATGAACTAGCTAGCTTTTAAGATTGATTAAATCTCTCTCAAGATTAGTTCCATTTTCTTACAATTTGTTGAAATGTTCAATTCTTTGTTGAAATACTAACTTGGGATTTAATTTTTTTTGTGTGTGTATAGTGGTGATCCAACAATGTATGAGTCATATTGGAGAAAAATGGGGAACAAGTATGACATAACTTTCAGGGGTGATGATTCATCGAGTTATTTTGCTAATGGTAAGAGCTTGTGTTGGTTCTTGGAGTTAAAACTAGAGGAACAAATTAAGAGGCTGCACAATGTAGTTGGAAATGCAATTGTGGATGATCATTATATTGCTGTTGGCACTTGATCAAGCCAGCTTGTGCAGGCTGCCCTTTATGCTCTTTCTCCATCTGATCAACCTGAACCAATCAGTGTTGTTTCAGCTACACATTTTTATTCGATACACGTTTATACGATATTTTTTTAATTTAAATTGTAAAGGATATGCTATGCTCAATAAAATTAGCACTCTGAAGTTATCGTTCTTGGTACATGTTAGATCCATTAAATATAAAAATCTTTTTTCCTTTGCTGGATTTTGAATTTGAAATTTCAGGATTCACAATCAACTTTAGTAATATGTAACACCCCAGATTTTTTTTTTGAGCTAAGACTTGAACCATGTTTCGTTGTGAGTAAGACTTTACCGATGAATTTAAAATTCCTTAAGTATTAAGGTCAGGTTACTAGATATAGCACCTTGAGTTCCAAAAAGAATTAAAGAGAATTCATTCTAGTCATTTCTAAGTTCTTTTAAAGTTTTGGGTCAACTTCAAACGACCATAACTTTGACACAGGATGAGTTAGGAGAGTCATAAGATATCAAATGAAATGTCTTGGAGTCCTCTTTCCAACGCCACTGATTTTGCTAATTTTCGAGCTCGGATGATGGAGATATGACCGTTTGAGTGCAGCCTCTCTAGATAGGGTCTTTCCATCCGAACTAAGGAGGGGTATTTTCCTTACCCAATCAGCTTAAAACAAATTTTAGTAATATTTTGGGGACAAATCTGATTTGGGTCAGTTTTCATAAATCCAAATATGCTTAGGGTTTTAGAAGAGAGTTCAAGAAGAGAAAAGAAGAGAAAAGAGGAGAAAAAAGTGAAGGTTTAAGACGATCAAGATTCTTGCGATCTTCGAGGGGTTTTCACCAAGGATTTTATCCTAAGAGGTATGTAAGTTCTCATAGTGTTGGGTTCGTTCACCCACGCGCCAATCATGTTATTTTCAGTGCAAATTCGTTCTTAAAGTTGAAGGATTTGAGTTCTTGAAGTGTTTTCTTGAAATTCCTTTTCGTAATCTTGATTGTTGGGGTTTCGATGAGTTCTTTAGATATTCGTATGGATTTTAAGACTTTTTCTTGAGTATATTCTTGTGTACTTTGGTTGGGTATTCTAATCTAAGTGATTGGGGGATAAACCATTCGATTCTAGGTGAGTTAGGGTCAGAAAATGACAGAGAAAAGTTGTCGGGGGTTTTTGGGTTGGGGCCTGCGCCCTGCGCCAGGCAGTGCGCCCCAACCACACCTCTGTAGGTAGAGGGCTGGCGCCCTGCGCCACTCAGTGCACCAGGGTCTCCTGCTCCCACCCCTTCTCCATCGTTTTGCCCGTCTGAGTCCTTTAAAAGGGTAACTTCAAGCCCTATCGATTCTAAACACTCTAAACTACTTCTAAAAATCTAGAAATCATTAATAACATGAATCATAACCTGAGAGTTCTTTTGAGAAAGTCCCTTTGAGTCTTTTGAGGAGTCTTCTACAATTTCTAATAACTTGTTTCAAGACTCAAGTAAGTGAGCATGAGAGTGAGGAGAATGTATTCATAAGTCTACACTATCATCGAGACCCTTCATATCATGAATCATAACTCTTGAATTCATGATTCAAATTCAAGAAAGAGTTAAAAGTACAATTTAAGAAAGTCTTTGAGTTAAATTGTGAATCCTTGGAGATCAACTATCGATTTGAGCTAAGTTTTGAGGAAGTAAGTATGAGAATGAGAGGAGTCGTGTACATTAGTTCCATATTGTTATGTAGACCCTTGAGTCAATTCGTTCATGCACATAATTCCGCATGAACTCTACAAATTGAGTATCTTTGAGAGGAGAAGTATCTTCAAGTTCTAAGTCTTGAGTATTGAGTTCCTAATCGTTTTGATATTATATTCCTAGTCGTGGGACTACTGTATGTTACCCATGAAGGTCCTTGAGTTGAGTAGTTTGATATACCGTGAGTTTATGATATTTTTTATGCATTTCACTTAATGTTTGTGTGTGTCTTGGGCTAGTTTGTTATTAGAAATATATTTTTTTATGTGTAATTCTTGCAGGAAATGGGCTTGGATGCAGTTTATGAAGATGCGAGTTGAAAAGTGCAGAAGTAGCCACCAACGGAGCCACCCACGGACCGTAGGTCCAATGACAGGCCGTGGATGGGCAGTCCTAGGTCCTGGTCTGGGAGTTGAGTTCCAGTACTCAAACCACTGAGTGACAGGATGGAACATAGTCCAATCCACAGACCGTAGGTGGGCAAGCGTAGGTGGAAGATCAGGGAATTCTGACCAAGTGTGGAACCATGAAGGCAGCGACGGACCGTAGGTCGACCCACGGGCCGTCCTGCACATCCGTCGTTGGGGATCTGGGAGTAGAAGGTTCCAATTATTTTTCCAAGTGTTGAACCACGGAAGGGGACCTAAAGACCGTAGGTTGACCCACGATCCGTAGGTCGAGGCGTCGATCGAAACCGTGTCTGAGCAGTTTATTTCCTTATTTGGTTTCCTGCTTAAGCCAGGATTTCTTTTTCTATAAATAGGAGTTGTAATCCTCATTTTTGGGGGTTAGACATTATTGTAAACTTCTAGTTTTTGTTCTTTGGAAATTAATTTGCAAATTCTTAGCAATTAAATTTCCAGATTTTGTTTTATACAATTTTTACTAGAAATTCAATTCAAGATTTCGGGTTTCATCTATTCTAACTGTAAGTTCATGAATTCTTTCAACTTAATTATGAATTGTGAACTCTCAAGCATGAGTAGCTAAATCTACAACTAGGGTTGTGGGAACCATGAGCAATTAACAAAGTATTAATAATAATTAAATAATTCTTAAATAGTGTTTATGCATGTATTATTAATCCTTTCGTTTAGAACTCTTTTTAACGAGTGCACACGTTAGAAATTGCCTCGTTCTTACTTGCCTGACCAAGTAGGTAATGAATGAGAAACGGATTAAACAACAGATATTTAGTAGATTTTATCTAATAGTTTGATGTCAACTGGAGTGAGGGTGAAAACTAAACTACATTGATATGACGACTAATCTGGGGTAAAGGTAAGGGCTAGTAAAGCATCCACCCGTAGACGGACCAATTTGCGTGGTGAAATTCCCTACTTGGAGGACCAATCACTTAGGGATACCTAACTTACCAACTTTACATGTTAAGCACTAGGAAATGATTAGTATTAGTAGGACTATTGCGTTAAGAGCTTGTGGGGAACACATACACCATAGTTTCTTTCTCATATTGATAACTCGATGGTTGAATTTTGTTTACTTGTTACTTAAGCATTCAAATCTGTTACATACTTACAAAATCCCCCTTGTTTACTTTCCTCGGAAATAATTTGACTAAACGGATATAATTGTTAGTTAAGTTTAAGTCAGAACCATATTCCTCGTGGGATCGACCCAAACCTACAAGTTGGGGTTTTTTCTTGATAACAATCGCTTATACTTCTTTCGAGAGGTGTAATTTGAGCGTATCAAATTTTGTCGCCACTGCGGGGGGAATAAGGTTTTAGATTAAACTAACTACATTATTGAACTTTAGTCAAGTATTTCCTGATTTTACGCTTTGTTTTGTTTTTGTTTTCTACCGGTTTCTACTCTAGTGTATGCCAAGTACACGGAGTCGAGGCGAACCCTTGACCCCCTACGATCCCGAATTGAGTAAGACTTTAAGAAGAATGAATAATCAAGGAGTTCAAAACAATCCAATCGTAGAGGGTCGAGGAGATGGAGTTGATGTGCACACTTAGATTCATGGTGATCCTATAAACAGAAATGCAGAAAGGGTGCAGAATCCGCCAGAACCAAGGTTTCGCGATCAGTTCAGGGCTGACTATGATACAGATGGATCAGATGGGCCTATTGTTCTACCTCCGGGACATACATTTGTGGTCAACAGTAGTCTGATACTGATGCTCACAGTGAGAGGGTTGTTTGCTTGGTTGGCTTCGAAAGATCCATACGCTCACATGTACAAATTGTATAGTGTTTGCAAGAGTTGTGTAGGACGATCGGAGTTGGATGTGGATGTCATAGGTCTGAGAGTGTTCCCATTGTCGTTGACTGGTGATGTTGCTATGTGGTTTTTGGAGTTACCATACAATTCTATCTATACATGGGACCAACCGTATAAGGTGTTCACAGCAAGATACTTTCCGGTGTCAAAGAAGTTAAATCATAAAGATAAACTGAATAACTTTGTGGCATTACCAGGAGAGTCGATAAGCAGTTCTTGGGATAGGTTCACTGGGTTCATTAGAAGTGTTCCGAATCACCGCATAGATGATGAGTGTTTGGAGGAGTATTTCTATAGAGGAAAGGATGACAATGGAAGATCTGTGTTCGATACAATTGCTGGAGGATCATATTGTGAATGCACTTTTGAGGAGATTACCGAAAAGCTTGAGAGGATTTTCCAAAATAACAAAGCTTGGAGCACTAGAAAAGAAAATACTGGTAGAAGCACGTTCGCTGTCCAAACTGCGCCCAACCAAGCTAATGATGACATTCAGGAAGAGATGGCTCAGATGAGGACAAAATTGGGTTTGGTACTAAAACATGTCAGTGGTAATGCGGAAAAAGTGAATGCTGTGAATTATCTGACTCGATCTCCATCACCGCCAGTTGAAGAGTGTTACTATGAGGAGGATGCAAATTTGGTGAATGATCAGACGGGGGGTTTCCGAACCAATGCCCAAGGTTCCAACACGAATAGTTGGCGCGAATGTCAAGGAAACCAAGGTCGAATCATTTGAAGCTACAACCGTGAGGGTAACTATATCCAGGATGGGAACTACAATCATGACAATAATTACAATCGGAATAATTATAGCAACATGAATGATAAGGTTGGACCCGATGTTCCTCCTGGTAATAGAAAGGGTGGTAATAGTATGTCACGCATTGAGGATATGATGCAAAAGATGATGAAGAGGTTTTATGCAACTGATGAAAATATGAAAGAGATGCGAAATTAATTCTCTGTAATCGGTCAAAAAGTTGATGCCCCTGTAGTGTCGATCAAGCAACTTGAGCAGTAGTTTAGTTAGTTGTCCACCATTACAAACCCACATTAGCCTGGCACACTTCCTAGCAACATCATCCAGAATCCAAAAAATGATGGGCATTGTATGGAGGTCACTACTCGCGGAGGAAAACAGACCATTGACCCCCCCCATGCCGTCTGAGGTTGAAAAAGTGATAGAGAAGGATGAGGATGAGATTGAGGTTACTGAAACTCCAAAAGATGATACTGAAAAGGAAACCAAGGTGACCCAAAGAGTTGTTCCATGCCTAGACCTCCACTTCTATTTCCACAGAGATTGGTGAAAAAGAATGAAGAAGGAAAATACCGCAGGTTCATAGCTATGTTGAAGCAACTGTCCATAAATGTCCCGTTGATAGAAGCTTTGGAACAAATGCCTGGATATGCTAAATTTATGAAGGACTTGGTGACCAAAAAGAGGGTTGTTAGTTTTGAGAATGATGAGAGGTTGCAGCATTGCAGTGCCATTGCTACTAGGTCACTTGTGCAAAAGAAAGAGGATCCCGGAGCTTTTACTATTCCTTGTACCATTGAGATGTTACACTTTGCAAAGCTTTGTGCGACTTAGGTGCCAACATTAATTTGATGCCATTGTCCATCTACAAGAAGTTGGGTTTAGGGGCTCCAAAACAGACTGCGATGCGTCTACTCATGGCCGATAGAACTGTGAAAAAGCCCATTGGTGTTTTCCAAGATGTCCTTGTGAAAGTGGAGTCGTTCATTTTTCCGGCGGATTTTATGATACTTGATTGTGAGGTTGATTTTGAGGTTCCCATCATCTTAGGGAGACCATTCCTTGCTACTGGTGTGCCTTAGTCGATATGGAGAGGGGGTAGATGAAGTTCCGACTGAATAATGAGGAGGTAACTTTTAATATCTGTAGGTCTATAAAGTAGGAAAGTGATCTTAAGTCGGTATCGGTGGTGAATCATATTGTGGAGCGAGGTTCTGAAGTGTCTATTGAAGAGAGGTTTGGTGTTAATGCACTGGCAGCGGTAATGATGAATTTTGATTGTGATGTTATTGAAGACTATGATGAATTAGTTGCCACACTTGATAGGTTCGAATTCCGTTCCAAACCAAAAAGATTGGAGTTAGATATGAAGAATCGTGAATCCCCAGCTGCATAACCGTCTGTGGAAGAGCCTCCAAAACTGGAGCTTAAGGCTGTACCATCACACTTGAGGTATGTATTCTTGGGGAAAGATAGCAGTTTACCGGTAATCATTGTTGTTGATTTGAGCGAGGAGCAAGTTGAGGCTTCGGTTTCAGTTTTGAAGAGGTTCAAGAGGGCTACTGGATGGACTATTGCGGACATTATTGGGATTCCACCGGGCATTTCTTCTCACAAAATCCAACTCATGCCGGACAGTAAGCCAAGTATTGAGCACCAAAGGAGACTGAATCCCCAGATGCAAGAGGTTATGAAAAAGGAGATCATTAAGTGGTTGGATGCTGGAGTCATATATCCCATTGCTGATAGTCGTTGGGTTTTTCCTATTCAGTGTGTTCCCAAGAAAGAGGGAATCACCCTGGTTCCAAATGCTAAAAATGAGCTTGTTCCAATAAGGCCGGTGACTGGTTGCAGAGTGTGCATGGACTACCGCAAGTTAAATGCATGGACTGAGAAGGACCATTTCCCTATGATGTTCATGGATCAGATGTTGGATCGTCTCACTGGTAAGGGTTGGTATTGTTTTCTTGATGGGTATTCGGGGTACAATCAAATCTCCATAGCTCCGGAATACCAAGAGAAAACCACCCTCACTTGTCCTTATGGGACTTTCGCCTTCAAAAGGATGCCATTCGGGTTGTGTAATGCTCCAGCGATCTTCCAATGTTGTGTGATGTCGATATTTTCAGATATGGTGGAGGACACTATTGAGGTATTTATGGATGATTTCTCTGTGGTAGGTGACTCGTTTGATGGTTGTTTGATGCATCTGGCCGAGGTACTAAAACAATGTGAAGAGTGCAATCTTGTGCTCAATTGGGAAAATTGCCACTTCATGGTGAAAGAGAATATAGTTCTGGGTCATCGAATTTTGCAGAAAGGTATTGAAGTTGATAGAGCCAAAGTTGAGGTAATAGAAAAGCTTCGACCACCAATCTCTGTCAAAGGTGTTCAGAGTTTCTTGGGCATGCAGGTTTCTACCAAAGGTTCATAAAAGATTTCTCGAAAATTGCACACCCATTGTGCAAACTACTCGAAAAAAGTGTAAATTTGATTTTGATGATGCTTGTGTGAGAGCATTTGGAGAGTTGAAAGCCAAGTTAACTTCCGCACCTATCATTATTTCACCAGATTGGGGACAACCGTTTGAAGTTATGTGTGATGCGAGTGGGGTGATGCTTGGGGTAGTATTAGGACAGAGGCGAGAAAAGATTCTTCATCCGGTTTACTATGCCAGCAAAGCTATGAATGTGGCTCAAAAGAACTATACTGTGACTGAACATGAACTCCTTGCTGTGGTTTTCGCATTCGAGAAATGTAGGTCCTACTTGCTTTGTTCTAAGGTCATAGTGCATACTGACCATTCTGCATTGAGGTATCTGATGACTAAAAAGGATTCAAAACCAAGGTTAATTAGATAGGTGCTTTTGTTGCAAGAGTTCGAGTTTGAGGTAAAGGATAGAAAGGGGACAGAAAATTAGGTTGCTAATCATTTGTCCAGATTAGAGGAGGAAGCTATGATCAAGTTTGAGGATGTAGTTGAGATTAATGATGTGTTCCCTAATGAACAAGCATTGGCTGTTTCTTATGAACTTATCCCTTGGTTCGCAGATTTTGCTAATTACTTGGCAAGTTATTTGGTTCCTTCGGATATTTCATTCCACCAAAGAAAAAAAATCATGTGTGATGTGAACAAATTCTTTTGGGATGAGCCTTACTTGTTTCGGATTTATGGTGAAGGGATTATTCATCGCTGTGTACCTGAGTAGAGATGATGAGTATACTCGAGTCGTGTCATTCATCGCCTGTTGGTGGGCATCATAGTGCTATTCAGACTACTCATAAAATCTTGCAGTGTGGGTATTACTGGACTACCATCCACCAAGATGCTCATGATTTCACCAAGTCTTGTGATCATTGCCAACGAGAAGGAGGAATTTCAAAAAAGCAAGAGCTACCTATGAACCCAATATTGGTGATTGAGTTGTTCGATGTCTGGGGTCTTGACTTCATGGGTCCGTTTGTGAGTTCGCGTGAGATGAAGTATATTCTTGTTGCGGTTGACTATGTATCGAAATGGGTGGAGGCAATTGCGGTTTCAAACAATGAGGGAAATAGTGTCACCGCATTCCTGAAAAAGATCTTCTCCAGATTTGGTACACCTAGGGCAATTATCAGCGATGGAGGTTCTCACTTTTGTAACAAGTTGTTCAAGGCGTTGCTAGAGAAATATGGGGTTCGTCACAATGTATCCAGTCCTTATCATCCGCAGTCTAGTGGGCAAGTTGAGGTGTCAAATAGAGATATAAAGCAAATCCTTGCAAAGACTGTGAATGCGAACAAAACTGATTGGTCAAGAAGGCTTGATGGTGCTCTATGGGCCTATCGCACCGCATTCAAGACTCCCATAGGTATGTCCCCCTACCCACTTGTATATGGGAAGTCATGTCATTTTCCTATAGATCTAGAGCATAAAGCAATGTGGGTGCTAAAGAAGTTGAATTTGGACTGGGGCGCCGCATCGAGTCAAAGACTGAATGACATGAATGAGCTTGATGAGTTTCGCCTAAAATCATATGAAAGTTCAGCCTTGTACAAGGAGAAGATGAAAAAGTACCATGATCAGAAGATTGAAAAGCGTGAATTTATTGACGGTGATCTAGTGCTCTTATTCAACTCAAGGTTGCGCTTGTTTCCTGGAAAGCTCAAGTCCAAGTGGACCGGGCCATTCAGAATAACTCAAGTATTTCCACATGGATTCGTTGAGCTCGAGAACAAGGAAGGGACGAGTTTCAAGGTGAACGGACAGAGGATAAAGGTTTACTTGGGGAAATTTGAGAGTGTATAAGAAGTGATAAAGACCTATTATCTTGATGAAGTCTGAGTAATCAAAGTGTCTGCGTCGTGCCGCGACGTTAAATCAAGCGCTGCTTGGGAGGCAATCCAAGATGTACAATATAGCCAACTATAGGAGTTCCTTTTCGATATAGGAGTTTTCTTCTTTCTTTTTTTGATTTTGTAGCTCTTTAGATATGTGTTTATTTTTCTGTTTAGTGTTGGCTAGATATAGAATAGGGTCCATGTCTAAAAATTGTCCAGAAAATGTAAAAAAGAAAGTCCTAATGGTTGCTACGTGTGCAGGAACGAAAAGGCAATATCTGTAGAAATAAGCTGTGCAGTGGTCTATGGGCCCCACCAACGGTCTGTTGGTCAATCCACGGACCGTTGATGGCGTCCGTAGATCCCAGGTATGTTTTCTAATTTTTTCTAAGTGTCAGAGTGACCTACGGAACCCATCGACGGACCGTAGGTCGACCCACGGACCGTCGACGGGGTCTCGAGGGTCCAAGTTAGGGTTTCTGCTGACCCGACCCAGACCCCAGATAAATAAAACCTCTTCATTTCAAACACACTTCACTTCATATTTTTTTCCCCAACCGTTATAAGCCGTCCAAATACCCCAATTTCAGCCCTTAATATCCTCCATTTCCTCTCCCATATCTTTCCCTTCCAATTTCACTTCCCCCATTATCCCAAAGTAACAAAGAAACCCTCCATCACTTCCATAATAAAACGTGGTCTTCCCCAAATCTTTCAAGGTCTGGGTTCGGTGTCCACGTTGTTCTAGGAGCTTTTGCACTCAATCACACACTCACCATTGGTGATTACTTGTAAGGTAAACTGATTTCTCCCAAAATTTGAATTTTTCATTGTTTCAATTGAAGTCACAACAATGAACTTGACCTTGGGTTGTTAAATTACTTGTTAAAATGTTGAGTTTAGTTTAGAAACACCCTTGGAATGATGGTACGTGAGTGTGCAATTAATCTAAATAGACTAAATAGGTTGATAGGTCTAATTGATGTTTTGACTTAGGTTTATTCAATGTTTTTGTATCAATGTGAAAGAAATTGCACAATCACAACCCTTAGGATGATGAACTACCGATAAAATATGTTGAAATGCATGTTTAGGCTTAGTTTGATTGAGTTTTGTTGAAATTTTGCATTGACTATGCGTTGAAGTGTTATGCTTGGTACAAAACTGATCTACGAACTCCACCCACGGACCGTAGTTGGTGGTCCGTGGATCAGTAGCACACAAAAATTGAGCTAACTCTAGAACCACGGTGTGGACTACGGTCCGTCGTTTGATCAACGGACCGTTCTGCACATCCGCGGTTCTCCATATAGGACCTAATTTTCCACCACCAGACCTACCGAGGGGACCCACGGACCGTCGCTCCATCGACGGACCGTAGGTACCCACCGTGGGTCACAAGTTCAGCTTCAGCCTGATTTTTTTTGAGTTTTTGTCTAGGTCTGAATCTTATTCTAAAATTATTCAATGATTCTTATTGGTTTGTTTTGGTACTAACTAGTCTTCCACAGGTATCATGGCCCCTAAACAAGCACCGGTTTATGCCAAGAAGGGGAAATCAAAGTCTTTCACCCCGTCCCGACGTCTGCTAGATGAGGCTAGCGATGACGAGTATATCCCACCTAACACCAGGTTCTCCCCCACTGCCCCCCGCACTACTAGGCAAGCCCTGCAGGTTATCTCTACGAGTGACGAGGTCGAGGTCACTTCCCCCTAGACTGAGGAAGGGCGACACATTCAGGAGAGTCGCAATCCATCTCTAGTTCTAGCGGTAGTCCCGCTTCTTCATCTGATGCCGATAGCTCAGGAGACCTCCCGGTACCTCCCAGAGCTGACCCTATCCCTAATGCCGCTGAGCCGAACAGATGGTACGTCACGGGCCAGTACCAGCTATATGAAAATGGCACTATGCTGAATGAACACCACAAGATGGCCAGGATAGTTACTGAGGAGTGCAGGGTTCTTACAGGCAGCCTCCACACCATGCCCGTCATTGAAGAGCTATTCCGGAGGCAGAAATTTGAGTGGATGGCACAGGGCCCAGGGAATTACAGTGAGGAGATGACTCGGGTGTTTTATACTTCCTATGCTACCATGATCCGCAATGCCATATCCAAGAGGGCTAAGCCACTGGCCCAGCCTCCACTTCAGTCCACACTGGTGTGGAATGTCCTAGCCGACATCTCAGAGGCCACCATTCACCGTTTTATTTATGGCCCAGCCCACACTCTACCGATTAATACAACAGAGTATGACCATAGGATGGGGATCATACAAAGTGGGGAATTTCAGAGGGATGTCGATTAGAGGAAGACACTTCTGAAGTGGATGTCCCGACACATAGCTGAGGAGGGCTAGGGCGCCGAATGGGTACGGAACATGACATTTCCTATCAGAAAGGCAACTCTAAGCTTCGCAGTAAAGTTCTTCTAGATTGTGGTTCGTACTAGGATGTCCCCAATTCAGGTGGATAATGTTGTCACTTAGGACCGAGCCGTGGTGATAGCATCTATTATGGAGGGTTTGGAGCTTGATTTCTCCCTCATACTGATCGCAGAGATCCACGAGAGGGCCTTCAAGACCGCCACCACTCTGCCCTTCCGGTGTCTCATATTCCATCTTTGCAGGGAGGCTTCAGTACCTATCTGGCATTGTGACAAGTTGCTCGAGGCGACAAAGACGGTGGACATCAGCCTCATTCGAGATGATACCAATCTTGCCACACCACGGAGGGAGCCACAGGTTGACGTACCACCCTTGGGTATGGATCTTATTGCTGATGTGGAGGAGATACAGGTTGATGACACTTCAATTCCAGCCCGTACAGCAGATGCCCAGGCTCCACCCTCTACGACCACTATTCATGCCCCGAGCTCATCCCGAGCCACTCCTTCAGGGTCCATTGTCGGTCCTCTGGCTAGAGTCTAGAAGTTGGAGACCCAGATGGCTACTTTGCTGCAGCATATGAGGTCGTGGATACAACGTTCTGTTGAGGAGTCTGCGGCTAGGATGGAGCAGATGATGGATCCAAAGTTCAGGCAATTCATAAGCTACTGGATGCATCTGAGTTGTGGGATTTGGGGAGGTCTGCCCCTGCTATTGATCTCACAATCTTCCAGATGGATTTGGCTAGCCTCTGTGACGATATTGATACCTTTTTGGCGCCTACTGATACTATGCAAGAGACTGCCCCTGCAGTTGAGGAGGACGAGTTGTTGATGACTACCCTTTTTGGTGAAACTATGCCACTACCTGATCCTTCCCGTACTGCTGGGAAGCGCCACCACTCCGACAACACTTCTGATGCTGATGAGGCTCATAGATTGAAGAAGAAAGAGCGCCAGCAGTTTGTGGTAGCCCAGTGGGAGTCCATCATTGATGAGGAGAGGAGGCAGCAACGGGCCCGTGAGATAGATGTTGACCCTTCTAGTTCGATGAGCACTACTGATGGTGTTCCTCTTGTTGGTGAGGGTGCTACTGATGACGTCCCTAGTGTTGATCCAGCGGGTTCCAGGAAACCGGATCCACCCGCTTCTTGATGGGTCTTCAGCGCATTTGCGCCATAGGTTTGCTTCACCCTATGCTTTACTTTTTATTTTGTGCATTGAGGGCAATTCCACCTTATTTTGTTGGCGGTGGGGTAAATGGAATGTGAGTGATAGGGTGAAGTCTGAGTAACTAAACTCATAATCCTCCCTTGGGATTTTCTTGCCTGTGTTCTTTTTCCCAAGGGACAGTTTTACTTTTATGTTCAACCAGCATGTGTAGGATTGTATGTGTAGAAGTAAGAAGAAGAATGAAAGCATGATGGCATAAAGAACATGAAATTGATACCTGTCCAAAAAATTTGAAATGTGCTTGATCTATAGGCTTAATGAGTTGAATATGTTGGATCTTCAAATAACATGATAAGGAACTGGTATGATAGCATGAATTAAGCTAAAACTTGAACTGGGTAATTCAATAATTTGATAATGAAACGATGTGCCAAGTGTGTGTGAGAAAAGTTTGAATGTTCATGCACTATGTGCCAATCTAGAACTTGCCCCGTTGGTCCTGCTAAGATAATCAAGGCTAGAAGTTGGGAGATGGTCATAGTCCCTTGTTCAAATAAGTCCACTCAAGCATAAAATGATTCAACCAAAAGAAATAAATGCTCCATTTCATCCAAATGTTTGAGCCTAATGTAGACCACTTCTTTCAATACACCTAATTCACCTTCCCTAAAAGATTGTTTTGGCCCCGGTCCCTCCTTGGACATGTGCACCTTAACATACGCCAAAAGCCTAAGTTGAGGGTGGCTAATTCAAAAATTTAGGTTAATATTGGCCCTGATCCGACATCGGATATTGTTCACCTCAACCCATGCAAAATACATAAGTTGAGGGTGGCTCTGAAAAAGAAAACCAAAAAAAAAAGGGTATGAAAAGAGTTTTGTGTAGAAGAAAGAAAAGGAATGGAAAAGAAAAAAAAATATGTGACAGAAGGCAAAAGAAGCAAAAAGATGAATGACAAAAGTGATGAAAGAAAGAAAGAAAAATGAAGTAAAAGAAAAAGAAGAAAGTGAAAAATAAGAGCGATAAAGTCAAAAGTCACATCTGTGCTGAAGAGAATCAAGGGAAAGAGCAGAAACTAAAAAGATATCAAGAATTGGTTGAGAAAAAAGGTAAAAAAAATGCCAATGTAATGTCAAGAATGGCAGAAAAGTCACTAAAAAGTACCCAAATGTACCCTACCTGACCCTGAGCCTACGTTACAAGCTAAGAAAGTCCTATAGTGATCCTAGTGACTAGTTTGGAAAGTCTATGCAGTGAAAATAAGGGCAAGCCTATGGTATTGAGCACTAACTGTACTTGAAGTCACTTCTGAGCGTGAGTGTTGAATAAATCCTTAAACTTGAAATTTACATCTATTGTATGAAAAAGGATTTCTTTTGAAGTAAGGGCACTAGTTACATTGTCGAAGAGTTGGTACCTTGGTGATTATGAAAAATGTATGTTGTGATGTCTATTGGTAGATCTATGTCATGTTTTGATCCGCATGAGTTAGCTTGTTGAGTCTAGATGAGAAGATTTGCACTAAGTAATGGAATTGGTTAAGACAGCCATGTGATTTCTTGAATTTGTATGTCTGCTTCTACATAAGTATCGTCTAGAGTGTTGGTATGTCGCTTGATGACAAACAACAATTTTAAGTTGAGGGTGTTGATGTACCGTGAGTTTATAGTATTTTTGATGCATTTCACTTAAAATTTGTGTGTGTCTTGGGCTAGTTTGTTATTAGAAATAATGTTTTGTGTGTAATTCTTGCAGGAAATGGGCTTGGATGCGGTTGATGAAGATGCGAGCTGAAAAGTGCAGAAGTAGCCACCAACGGAGCCACCCACGGACCGTAGGTCCAATAACAGGCCGTGGATGGGCAGTTGTAGGTCCTGGTCTGGGAGTTGAGTTCCAGTACTCAAACCATGGAGTGACATGACGGACAATAGTCCAATCCATGGACCGTAGGTGGGCAAGCGTAGGTGGAAGATCAGGGAAGTCTGACCAAGTGTGGAACCACGAAAGCAGCGACGGACCGTAGGTCGACCCACGGTCCATCCTGCACATCCGTCGTTGGGGATCTGGGAGTTGAAGGTTCCAGTACCTGATTATTTTTCCAAATGTTGAACCACGGAAGGGTACCTATGGACCGTAGGTCGACCCATGGTCCGAAGGTCGAGGCATCGATCGAAACCCCATCTGAGCAGTTTATTCACTTATTTGGTTTCCTGTTTCAGTTAGGATTTGTTTTTCTATAAATAGGAGTTGTAATCCTCATTTTTGGGGGTTAGACATTATTGTAAACTTCTAGTTTTTGGTCTTTGAGAATTAATTTGGAAACTCTTAGCAATTAAATTTTCGGATTTCGTTTTATACAATTTTCACTTTGAAATTCAATTCAAGATTTTGGGTTTCATCTATTCTAATGGTAAGTTCATGAATTCTTTCAACTTAATTATGAATTTTGAACTCTCAAGCATGAGTAGCTAAATCCACAACTAGGGTTGTGGGAACCATGAGCAATTAACAAAGTATGAATAATAATTAAGTAATTCTTGAATAGTGTTTATGCATGTATTGTTAATACTTCCGTTTAGAAGTCTTTTTAACGAGTGCAGGCGTTAGAACTCACCTCGTTCTTACTTGACGAACAAAGGAGGTAATGAATGAGAAAAGTATTAAACTACAGAGATTTAGTAGATGATATCTAATAGTTTGATGTCAACTGGAGTTAGGGTGAAAACTAAACTACATTGATATGATGACTACTCTAGGGTAAAGATAAGGGCTAGTAAAGCATACACCCGTAGACGGACCAATTGCGTGGTGAAATTCCCTACTTGGAGGATCAATCACTTAGGGATACCTAACTTACCAACTTTGTATGCTAAACACTAGGAAATGATTACTATTATCAGGACTACTGCGTTAAGATCTTGTGGAGAACACATACACCCTAGTTTCTTTCTCATATTGATTACTCGAAGGTTGAATTTTGTTTACTTGTTACTTAGGCATTCAAATCTGTTACTTACTTACAAAATCCCCCATGTTTACTTTCCTCGGAAATAATTTGACTAAACGGATATAATTGTTAGTTAAGTTTAAGTCTGAACCATATTCCTCGTGGGATCGACCCCAACCTACAAGTTGGGTTCTTTACATTAGAATGATCGCTTATACTTCTTTAGGGAGGTGTAATTTTAGCGTATCATAGTTAATGCCATAATTCCACATGAAACCTATGAGGCGAGCAGTCTTGAGATGAGAATTATCATTGAGTCCTTGAGTTGAGTAGTTCATGCCCATAATTCTGCATGAACCCGATTTTGAGAAGTCTTTGGCAAACCTTTTTAAAAAATTATTTTAAGACTTAAGCATTGAGTTTGAGCCGAGTTCATTTTCTTCAAAATGATATATGGGAACTAAGTATTCCCAAGAGTAAATATTTTCACATTTAAGATGAGAGAAAACACCAATTTCCAAAAGAGTTTTCATGAGCAGTTTTAGTACAATCTCTTTTCAGAGAAAATTTTTTGAGTAATAATATCAACCCACAGAAAGATGTTACGTTTTTAAACGTATGAGCTAGTTACATTTTGGGAGTAGTATTGAGTTGAGCCCCATTTCTCTGAGTTGAGTATCTTACTATTGAGTTGATCCCTATTTTCTCTGAGTTGAGTTGAACTATGTTTCATTAAGTTGAACTATTTTTCATCGTGTTGAATTGAGTTGAGTGAGTTGAGAAGAGGTAAGTATGTTTCTTCTCCATCAGTTCAAGCGTATGTTTATGTTTTAGAATTCCCCTTACATGCTCTTACATTCCATGTAATGAGACATTTGGCCTGCATCATTTCATGATGCAGATACAAGTATTTAGGATCATCAACAGGCGCTTCG